>CM051258.1:20999173-21054173 GCA_027921565.1 Artemia sinica
TGATGCAACCTATACAACCTATTGTAAAATACTTGATAACTTCAATTCAAAATCAATTCAAAGTTATCAAGTATTTTACAATAGGTTGTATAGGTTGCATCAAGACACTGGGTAACTTTAGGAGAGAGAAAAGTCAAGACAGATAGTCCAAGTAATTGAGAGGCTAATGTTTAAATGGTTTAAATGGCCGTTGATTTTGAATTGAAATTATCAAGTATTTTACAATAGGTTGTATAGGTTGCATCAAGACGCTGGGTAACTTGTAGGACAGAGAAAAGTCAAGACAGATAGTCCAAGTAATTGAGAGGCAAATGTTTAAATGGCTGGGGCACGGGTAAATGGCAGGAGTATGCATGACTAGCTTATGGAAGAGACGCCAAGGAGGATAGCGGAAAATCTGGTGGAACCTTGTTAAATCAGACCTCAAACCTATTGGGGGGTTCAGAAAGTTCGGTTACAGATGGACAACTCAATGGGTCCCATTTGTAAAGCAGGTAGCGAAAGACTGCAATACATGGTAGAAACAGGTTTCGAAGATCTTTGATACCGGGCAAGGTGGAAACGCCTGATTCCCGCCACAAGTACAAGAAAATGTTTTTTTTATACAGATAGTAGTGTGTAGTCATTGACATGGCTGTGATAACCTTGGCAAATTGCAGTATCAGGATTATAAATTAAATTTGTAATCTTTTTTATACAAAATTTTATATTTTAGTGCCTTTACTTTTAAACTGGATTAGCTTTCTATTTGAATTGAATGTAAATCAAACAATCCTTATTTATTCAAAACTATATTTATAAAGGCTAATTACTGGTATATTAGTAACGTAAGACGAGATACGGGCTAGTAAGCCCAACTCGGCATCAAGACGCTGCTGGACCAAATGCTTCCATTGTCTTCTATCTTCTGTGAATGATCGAATAAACTCCAGCCACGCATTGTCTCACTTGTGGCCACACTATCGGAATCCCCCAAGCGCTTCGACATCCTTTCTGACGACGTTATGCCAATATTTCATCTGGCCACCTGTTTTTTTTTCTTCCATGGGGAACCAGGGGCTGCTAGTAGTACTTGGCGTGTCCGGTCTCTTCCACGTGCCTCATTGCGTGACCCAGCCACTCGAGACATCAATCATGGTGGAATTGTCACGCTTTTTTCAGCATACTTTCGTCAGCCGTTGGTTGCTGATTCTTTGCGCTAGCTGTATGTTGCTAATTCGATCATTTTTGGTCGAAAATGTAAACATTTTTGGTCAAAGGTGTCAAGCTGACGCTTTTCCTCCACCTTGAGGGGTCAGGTCTCACATCCATTTAACAAAATTGAAAGCACCTATGCTGAGTAGATCTTGAGCTTCGTCACGAGGTTGATTTCCCTTTTAGTCTAAAGTGGTTTGCGGACCTGGCCAAAGATAGACCAAGCTTTGCTAATCCTGCTTGAATCTCACTAGTAGCTCCACTTTTAGCTTCTATCGATGACCCTTGGTGTTTGAACTCTTCCACCCTTTCAATATGTTCTCCACTGAGGCATATAGGAGCGCTCTGTTTGTTTGAAAGAAATTTCGTTTGGTGATGCTGATCGTGAGTCCTGTCTCGCCAGCCGTATTCGCGACTCTTTCTATTATATTTTGTGCTTTGGGCAGAGTCTGGGAGTGGAGTACCATCGTCTGCGTATTCAATGTCAGAAATTGCTCATTTCGCCGAAAAAGCGACACCATCATCTTCTTTCAATGCGTTTTTCATAATCCAGTATATAATATAGTTGAAAAGAATTTGCGAGGCTGGACATCTTTGACTGACGCCATATGCTATTTCAAATAGTTCCGTTAGCTCACCATATCGTACGATACCCAACGTGTTTTTATAGTATGTTCTTAGCAGGTCGACTATTTTTGTCGGAACACCGTCTCTGAGCATTATTTGCTATAGCAAGGGTCGTAACATCGTGTCAAATGCAGCGATCAGGTCAAGAGAGACTGCGAAGGAATCCAATCCGTGAATGAAATATTGGTGAAAAAGAAGTCGCAGGGTAAAGATATGGTCCACACAGTCTAATCCAGGGCGGGAACCTGCTTGGTTCTTCCTTGTCCGATGCTCTCGCTCTTTTCTAAATCGGTTCACCAAAACTATTGCAAAAATCTTCCCTGCTATGTCTATTATTGAGACTCCCCGGTAATGCTTACAGTCTCCTTCATCTCCTTTCTGAAATATAGTGATTCTAGATGTGTTACGCCACTCCAGGGGAACACATTCAGCATCCCAGACTCTATTAAGTAAGTTTTTTAGGTCTTCAACGAATGCTTGACTTGCTTTGTATATTTCTGCCAGTAAGGAGTCCTCGGCCGGGGCTTTATATTTTTTTTAAAGACTTCACCGCGTTTCTGACTTCTTCCATTGAAGGAAATACATCGCAAGAATACTGCTCGACGAGTGATGGGGCTACTGATTGCATATTTTGGCTGGAGTGGATGGAGGAATTTTATGGCGTAGCACAGCTTTCCTTTTTTACAGATTCTCAAAATGTTCTTTCTATCGGTTCATTCTTTCTAGTCACCCTTTGATAAACTCACATTTGATCTTTTCACATTTTCTCTGGGGGTATTGTTTTTTTTAAGTTCAGCTCTCTCAGGATCCTATATTGTTTACGAGTCTCATTTTTAGCTGCAGCTTTTTCTAGGTCGGTGACCAGCTTTGACCAGTAGGCATTTTCATCACTCCTTTCCAGTCTATGAGTTTTCTTGCCGAGCTCTCTGAATACCGTTTTTTTTTTTTTTGATTACCTTATTCATTAATTACCCAGGGACTGCAGACTGATTCAAGGTTACTGTGTTCAGACCCCATTAAAAATAAGGTCTAAAATGGTGCATTTTGCCACATTTATGGGGTCTGTGCTTATAGCAATGTCTAATCAGTGACACAGATGTAACAGTAAGTTCCGACTGTAAATTCTTTTGCGTCTACATCAACTGGAATATTCCATCAAAGCCATCGACTAAAGAATTAATAAAATGAACTTCCGTATCGTGAATTTTCTTGTTTCCTTGAATAAAATGTCAAAAGAACAACATTTTTTGGGGGAAGGGTAAGGGTCAATCAGTATTCCATCAATGCCATCGACTAAAGAATTAGTAAAGTGAACTTCCGTATCGTGAATTTTCTTGTTTCCTTGAATAAAATGTCAAAAGATCTATATTTTAATTTCAGTTTGTTTTCCGAAAAAATACACTGAGGCAGACTGAATATACTGAAGCAGATTGCCTAAGAGAAGGAAAATGCTTATTAAGTTGGGTGAACAAAAGTGAATGCCGGTTTTGTCGTTTCAAGAAGTGCCTTGCTGTTGGAATGTCAAGAGACTGTAAGTGGTTATCTTTAGTGATTTTTTTTTAAGAAGCCGACTTCTATCCAGTATTTCCATGCAGAATACGCTCTTTTCAGTTCCTCTGTTCGTCACCTTCGTCACTACTTATGCAACTCCATTTGACTGATTTTAGTTCTGCAACACCGCATGCATTGATTCTCATCTGTGTTGCCAATAGGCATCCAGGCAGGAATTTTCTTTCCAATAATAAAAAATAGTGAATTTTGTGTGAGATTTGAAGTAAGAAAGTTCCCAGAAATTTGTTAAAATTTAGAATTTTGGACGGGTCCTTGCCCATTCCCCCCTCCCCCTTCTTACGTCTCTTTTGTCGGATGGGCGTATTTGGGTACTCCTTTTAGTCAGTTGCCTGAATTTCAAAATCTATTTTTTGTAAAAAAAAAAAAAAAAAAAAAAAACAATACATTCGGCACGTTCTTGTTCTAGAACTGGTACCTTCAGTATTTTTTCGTTTGTTTTCTTTTGCCACGCAATCTTGTACCAGATTTCTGGTAACAATAATTCTTATTAATATTCAGTTTTAAAGAAAAAAAATCTTCAGCTGAAAATTAGGAGCATTGTTAAAATTTGAAACAAACATTTATTCTGTATATTAGGGGACTCCATCCTCCTCTTCAATGAAGGCATGAAATAAGTCGTAAAATTAGACCTCAAACTTAATAATGTAGGGTAAATAACGTTTATTTAATAAGTATTGAAGAAGTATATAAGCCCTTTATCGATGTTTCCGTTCCAAAACAAATTGAAGACATCTCTATTTTAAATTTTTAGATTTTTGTTGAGAATACTAATATTAGTGTATTTATTTAATTCTATCTCATAGCTAAGAAATTATAACCCAATTAATGCGTGAATTATTGTATGTGTATTTACTTCAAAGAACATGTGATTCTGCCGCGTTGTTTTTATTACAGGAAAGTAAATGGACACTTTGGTCATTGAGTATTACAATAAGCTGCCCAGTACAGATACGACCCAGTAGCATCTATTTTCATCATATCTCAACCAACGAAGAGTACTCACCATAACTCCAGGCAAGTTTCATCCCAACTTCGTCTACGAAAACAACAGTTACCTTCGATCGTCGTTTCTTCGACTATGAACCATATTACGCATCAGGTAACACTATATTTGAACCTCAGTATCAAGTGCTTTAACGAACTATATAATCACATAAATGCTGAGAACCCCATCGATCAGAACAAGATAAACAATATTTAACGATATTCGAAGTTAAATGATATGTAAAGACATTTGAAGATATTTGAAGCTGAAATTAAAGACAATTTGAAGTTTAATTCTGAGAACCCCATCGATCAGAACAAGATAACAATATTTAACGATATTTGAAGTCAAATAATATTTAAATTTGAAGATATTCGAAGACGAAATTAAAGACAATTTGAAGTTTAATTCTGAGAACTCCATCGATCAGCACACGATAAACGATATTTGAAGTTAAATGACACTTAAAGACATTTGAAGATATTTGAAGCAGAAATTAAAGACAATTTGAACTTTAACTCTGAGAACACCATCGAGCAGTACAAGATAAACGATATTTAACGATATTTGAAGTTAAATGATAGTTGAAGATATTCGAAGTTGAATTTAAAGACAATATATTAAGAGAGTCACTATAGTATGATGACAACCCGTTTCAAAAGGCACAAATGAACAATTTTATGCGAGAATACATTCTCTATGTGCCTCTAAAGTCCTAAAAAATGATATGCTGAGAAGAAGAAAAAACACCAACACCTGCAGTGGGAAGAATCATTCCCCAGTTGACTATTAGAACGATATTTAACGGTCATTTCCCAGTTGACTATTAGGGAAAACTTACCGTGTGAAGACAACTAGACTCAAACTGTTCCATGAAGAAACCATAACGTAAGTGCTTCGAAATTTTTGCCAGGACAAAAGGAGTGAAGGACAGTAATTTACAACAGAAGGGTGTAGTACACTAAGGACACGAAAGGTGATGAATAGATGTGAAGCTACATGTGTTACTTCCTAATAGCTTTGACAATTCAAACATCCCAATAGTGAAAGTGTTTTAATGTCATCTGTGAATATGATGAACCAAATATTGTATGTTATAAATCATTCATGTATGTACCACAAGTAGAATTAGGTGTAATATTATTATGTTATTCATTTAACGTTGTGTAGATAGTATGTAGTACGTCATATAGACAGCAAAATCAAAAAAAAAAACTAATATAAAAGTAGAATAGTCCCAACCTTATTGGAAATGTAAAAGTAATCAGAGTTAGATATAGAAAAAAAAAAAATCTTTAGTATGGTAGCTAACCTAGAACCATAAATAATCCTAGTCCGGTAGATGAATTTTAGATAGGGATGTAAAATAAAATAAGAAAAATAATTGAAAAAATTTTAAGCACTCCTAATGAGCAGTTAGTAATGACGGGACGTCATTATTTCATGGGAAGGGTGATGTGCACCATCAGTAGAATACCATATATTTAAAATACAAGATTCTTTCCTTCTAAAGATGATTCGGGCAGAAATTAAACATCCCTAAATGAGTTCAAATACCGCTTCCAAGAGTCTAAATTTTTAATCAGCAAAGAGAGAAACTGCGTTCTATCTTCAGTCAAACAACGACCCTAGTCGTTCGAATTTCGCTAAGATAATTGTAGCAAAAAAAATGCAATGCACAACATTTCTGAGGAAGTTTAAAAGGCAAAAAAAAACTGTGTGAACTCCTGAATCATCTGAAAAATCTTAGAGAGATTATTGGACGAAGATTTGCGTCCTTGGGTGACTTGGTCCAATGGCAGGCAGTCCCTACAGCGCAGGACGAAAGAACTGCGTTTGGGAGTGGGGTAAATGTGTTTTTTAATCTTAATCTTAAGTCAGATCTGATACGATTAGTACCGCAAATAATCTCGGTCACCATTATTGTCATTGAAGTGACCCGTTGCTGTACAACTAAGCATGTAAGTTCAATAAATCTATTGTCTTTTTATATGTGTTTGTTTCATTTGTATGTCTGCGTCTAGTCCGATAGTGGGTAATTAGTTCGCAGGTCTCCAAGGTAAACGCTCCCAAAGGAATCTGATCTCCAGATAGCCCGAGAAGAAGAGGCCACGCTTTTTCATCCCTACAAGCACCAAAAGTTGTCGTCGCCACAGCTTAGAAAGAGTTTCTAACCCCTGCTAGCCTATAAGAATTCGTATCTCTTAAGCAAGATCTAATTGCGCCGCGGAAACAAAGCGCTGAGACGTCAGTGTTTCTAGTTCAATAATTCTTAATTCCTCGTAACTTTTAATGGATTAAATTAAATGAAATAATTCAAAAATATTCAATATCAGCATTAAAATACAATTCGATTAAAATGTATATTAGAGGAATTACGGCATCCGGTTCAAATGTAAGAAATAAGAAATAGGGAAGTAAATCTATCACAACCCATATCAATAACAACAATCTTCCATCGCTACACTATCCCTTGCTCTTTATGCTGAAGTTTGACTTTTTTCCTTATTCCTTAAGTATTTAAGCATTTTATTAATTTACCATAACAAACAAGGGAGAGGGTACAGCCCCTCTCATTTGCGGAATAATTTCTGTTCGTTTTAAGTTTTAATGTTGCTCCTTACAGAACTTAAGAAAAAATATCTCAAAATGAAGAATGAAAGTTTGGGACGAAGGCCCCTTAATTACGTCTCTTTTGTCGGATGGGGGTATTTGGTTGCTCCTTTAAGTCGGTTGCCCGCATTTCAAAATCAATTTTTTTGTAAACAAAAAAACAAAACAAAAAACAATACATTCGGCACGTTCTTGTTCTAGAACTGGTACCTTCAGTATTTTTTCGTTTGTTTTCTTTTGCCACGCAATCTTGTACCAGATTTCTGGTTACAATAATTCTTTTTAATATCGAGTTTTGAAGAAAAAATCTTCAGCTGAAAATTAGGAGCAATGTTAAAATTTAAAACAAGTATTTATTCTGTATATTAGGCGGACTCCATTTTCCTCTTCTATCCCTTACTCTTTAAGCTGAAGTTTGACTTTTTTCCTTATTCCTTAAGTATTTAAGCATTTAATAAATTTATCATAACAAACAAGGGAGAGGGTACAGCCCATCTCATTTGCGGAATAATTTCTGTTCGTTTTAAGTTTTAATGTTGCTCCTTACATAACTTAAGAGAAAAAAAGTCTTAAAATGAAGAATGAAAGGTAGGGACGAAGACCCCTTAATTACGTCTCTTTTGTCAGATGGGCGTATTTGGGTTCTCCTTTAAGTCGGTTGCCCGCATATCAAAATCAATTTTTTATTGACAAAAAACAATAACTATATATTCGGCACGTTCTTGTTCTAGAACCGGTACCCTCAGCACATCTTTGTTCCTTTCTTTTGCCACGCAATCTTGTACCAGATTTTTGGTAACAATAATTCTTATCAATATTAAGCTATGAAAAAAAAAAATCTTCAGCTGCAAATAAGGAGCAATATTAAAGCTTAAAACATAAAAATACTCTGTATATTTGGGGGACTCCCTTCTCCTCCTCTTTACGCTGAAGTTTGACTTTTTCCCTAATTCCTTATGTATTTTAGCATTTTATAAATTTAGCATAACAAGCAGGGGATGGAGGAGGGTATAACCCCCCTCATTTGTGGAATAATTTCTGTTCGTTTTAAAGTTAATGCTGCTCCTTCCTTAAAAAAATGTTTTAAAATGAAGAACGAAGGAAACGGGACTGCGGCCTGTAGAAGAAAAAAATAAACTAAACAAGGGATATTTTGCCTGCATAAAACAAGGCGTCTTCAGCGCTAAATATAGAAGAAACTAAATAAAAGAACTAAAGATTAAATAATCTATAAAATTTAATAAATCTAAAAACAATAAAGATAATGTTAGCGTCAATATTAGCAATAGCTGCAATTTTTTTTATTAGACATTGGTGTTAACATTATTTTGTCTGTTAACGTAGTCAAAATATCCATCCTTGTCTAAAATTCAAAGAGTTTTCCACCAAAATGAATTTACTCAAAAGGAGGAGGAGTAAGGATATCATCATTATGCACAAGCTTTCAAATAATTATCGAACTTTCAAGTTGCTCACAATTAGATCTAGCACATCAAGTCGAGGGCGATTCTGGGAACTCTTCAAATGCCATTTTCGGGTATGGACAAGATAAATTTTCTTACGACTTAGGTTATTAAATTGAAATTTTCAGCGCTACTAATGCGATTGAACTAAATCAAAAGAGTTTAAGAGCATTCAGGTAGTCAAAGCGGCATAAATGCAATGTGTTTTGGTTGAAGTTGGGTAATTAAGGTTAATTAAGATGCAGTTTTTCGGGAAAATTTATGGGGATGTAGAATTGAGTCACAAGGCGCCGTGAGTATACATTGAATCAAAAGGACACATCAGCATTATCCCAGATATTGCTGAGGGTGTTGCGTTGAAATCCAATACTACTAGTGGCACTACTTTTTTTGCTGCTACATCTACTATTGTGTTCAGAGTTTTTTCACCAATAAATACAAAATGGAAATATAATACCCTTATTCCCCTTGAAAGGCTCCATGGCAAGGGATACAAGGGGGATACAAAAAAATAAAATATACGCAACTACCAAAAAAAAGAGAACAATAGCCAAATAATATACAAGATTAAAAAGAGAACATACCTGAGGTTTGGGAGTCAAAGCGCAGAGGAGACAACCGTACACCATGAAATAAACACTCAGGGGACATCAAGTCCTCAGAAGAAAAAAAAAAAAAACATTTTTTTTAAATAAAATAGATAAATAAAAAACAAAATGCTATTCTGTTTGATTCTTAACTAAATGGTCCTTAAGAATCCTTTTAAAAGTCCCAAACGAGTGGCATCTCTGTGATGAAGAAGGTAGGGAATTCCAGACATGTTGACAAGCAATGAGAGGATTGAAATCTGATCGCATAGTAGGGGTAGGAGGAATGCAAATATTAAATAAAGAACGAAAGCTATATGGAGCTGAATCAGAAATAAATACAGGAGTTTTTTGAAGAGATTTTGGTAGATTGCCATGAAGCTGATGAAAGACAAAAGAAACACAAGAAAGAATGTAAATAAACTGTAGATTTTAGAGCGGCGTTGGTGAGGAACGGTTGGTGTCCAGAACCAGACGCCGTGCTTTATTATGCATGACAAAAAGTGACTGCAGTGTAGAATGAAAAGTAGACATCCATACAATGGGGCAATATGAAACATATGACTGTACAAGGCCGAAGAAAAAGAAGCTTCAGAATACATCCAGGAAATGTGTGTCCAAGTTTTCGAATGATACGCAAGCTCCGTGAGACCTTAACCCTAATCATCTCTATATGTTTCTAAATGAAAGGTCCATCAAGCAGGATACCAAGAAACCGGACCACCCTATTCTCTGCTCTACACAAGGAGCCTTTTGACACCTGAATTTGTATAAGCTGAGGAAAAGCTATGCCAATTCGAGAAAAATTAAGAAAATATGACTTACCAACATTCAAGGCCAAGTAATTTAGCATGAAACCATGAAATAACTCTCTTGAATATTGCCACAAGGTTAGACTTGATATCACATTCCGTCTTCCCAAAAGTCCCAAGAGTGGTGTCATCAGCAAAAGCAACGACAAAATCTTCATTAGAAGTAGTATGAGAACACGAACGAACATCAGGATGGTACAGTTTGCAGCATGCCAGAGGCCTGGTGTTTTAATTGCCGAAATCAGATCATTAACCTAGATTGAAATAAAACTGGGCCAAGAACAGATCCCTGAGACACGCCATAATCTACTTCAGAAGGTCTCCGGAAAAGCGGACCAATTGAAATAAGCCTACCAGAAAGATAAGATTCAAACCAAGAGAAAGCATTTGATCTTATACCAATATGCAATATTTTCCGAAGAAGAATCCGATGAGTCAAGGAATCAAAAGCTTTACGAACATCTAAAAATAAAGCTGCCGGTATATGACCAGATTCTATTGCCGAATGAATGAAATTCAAGAGAGCTGTGCAAGCATGCTCTGTAGAGTGATTTGCTCGGAATCCGAACTGGAAATCATGCAAAAATTCTTTTGCATCAAGAAAACTAAGAAGCCTGGACAGCATAACTTTCTCAAAAATTTTGCTGAAAACAGATAGGAGAGAAATAGGCCTATAATTAGAAGGATCACTCTGAGAACCACCTTTATACAGCACTATAACCTTAGCTCGCTTGAGAGATTCAGGGAAAATTCCTATCTCGAAAGACAGATTGACAATCTTAGCCAATGGTGACCGAATAGCTGGCAGAATCGCACGGATAACCCTTGTAGAAATTCTGTCTGGCCCTAAAGACGATGATCCTTTAAGAGTATTCACGATACGAGCTACCTCAAACTCAGAAACAGAGTTCAAAACCATTGACTTTAAACATGAGGGTCCAATATAGGCTCTGAAATCACAACGAGAAGTTGCAAAGCTTGCAGAGGAAGCAGTTGTCTCCTATATTAGCAACTAAATCAAAAGCGTAAGTGCATTCTAGTTGTCAAAATGACACAGATGTAATATCAATTGAACAGAACAGAGAATTAAGTTGAAACTTTCAGGCAGATTTGATTGAGATTGAAAACTAATTCAAAAGGTAATATGTGCATGCAGGTTGTCCAAACTAGCGCAACAGCAATATCTCAGAACCGGCTGAAGTATTACATTGATAGTATCAGGGCTAGTATTACTACAAGTTCTACTACTTGTTGAAACTAACTACTAAGTTAAAACTTTCAAATAAAGATGACGGGACGTAAAACCAAGTCAAAACGCATTGTGTGTATCAAGATTGTCAAAAGTACGTCTGTGCAATATGCCAGGAACAGCTAAGGGTATTACATTGGAACTGTAAGGACACGTTTTAAGGGTGTTGTTGATCTAAACGAGAAGACACCGTGGGAATCGAAAGTTTTAAAAGGGCGTATCTGCGATATCACAGGGACAGCTAAGAGGAGTAAGTTGAAATTATCTCGGCATGCTGATGAGGATTTAGAACTAAATAAAGAAAAACTATGAGGACCCAGATCGTCCCAAGGGCGGACTTGGAATGACTGGTATTAAGTTGAAAATTTTGGGGAATGCTGAGATGAACGTTGAACAAATCAAAACACTATTTGCTTGCAGGTTGTTGAAAGGTCGTATCAGAAATTTCTCGGGAATGGTTGGGAGTACCAAGTTGAAACTTTCAAACCCACTACTAATACTGATATAGGTTAACTACTTGTATCTGGTCCTGCGACAACTTGCGACTGTTTCTATTATTACTACTTTAATTTGTAAACGTATGAAAATGAAACATTGTCCACCTTAACTCTTGAAATTCCGTATATTTTTTGTTTTATTTTCGATGACTCTATCCATAGCTGGTTTTTATACAAAATGAACGGTCAAAAGTCTCATGCTCGGGCTAAATTACAGTCACAAATACTGGCAAAATCAAAGTTACGCACGACTGCAGTGCCAATTATATATGCCATCCAGAAATTTCTCGATTTGAAGTGTTCAACTTTCATTCATCAAATTCTTGACTGACCAATCAGAGTTAAGAGTTAATGCATAATTCCATGTAGAGCCAGATTGAAGATAGAAACAGTCCTAAAGATGGAAGTTTGAAGTAGTTTTCTATCTGCACCAAGAATCTGATAAAAATAAGAAGAAGTATAGAAGTAAATTAGTAGAGAATAGTTGCAGATAGAATAGAGATTTTTGGTTATACAAGCTTTTCAAACTGATTTCCTGCCACTTTACTTTTCCATTTCTGAAATAAAAGTGTGTCGTCAAAATTAAGAAGAGTCTCTTGTTATTATTAAACTTTGGTTTACATATTGATAATTGTGGTAAAGGTGTGGGTCAAACATTGGAGAAAAAATCAATTTTGAAAAATTTATGATTTTGATTTTGGATTCAAAACGTTATTAAGGGACGTGCTTACTGTAAACAGTGAGGAAATTCAAGAATGCCATTATTTACTTCGTATTGTACAAAGTCAATTTACCGACTGTGTTTTAAGTGAGGCTACTTAATTTTAGCTAAAATCATCTTTTTCAATTCCAGGTTTCACAGTTGATTCTCTATCAAAAACGAGTGAAAGAAAAGCAAAAAAAGAGTATCAATCAATTGTCCTGCCATCACCAAATGTTCAAGAAAAAACAAATCTCAGACAATGGAAGGAAAATAGCATTTGCGTTGAATCTTCCGATTCTGTTATAGAAAATATGAGTGATGAAGGTATGTCATAATACAAACAACTTGGTTTTCATAGGGTTCACTGAAAGGTGATTGTTGTTGAAATATAAATATCTTGGTTCATAAAGAGGTGAAACTTTCCCCTCCCACTCCTTGAGATTGTTTTCAAGGAACATTCTTATAAAATTATTTTATAAGCAGTCGCCATAAAATTAAATTTTGTGGCGTTGTGTGACCTGATTCTTTTGATCCCTTCCCGTTTTTGTTTTAAAAATCGGGAAAGGGTGGTCCCTAAAAATGTTTTAGCACAACTGCTAGGAAAACATTAATCATTATCTCAAAGGGAACATAATTTGAACAATTTGACGGCTTTTGGAAGTCCCTGTTGCGCTTTATGCATTTATTGGAAAAATTTTGTCACAGGGAACGTTCTATTTATGATGTAGGTACACAGAATAGACAGCCCTGAACTTTTACCACTAATGCTAGTATTACCTCACTGCAACACCAAGTCGCCTAAGGCCAACATAGCTACATACTCAGGACAATCTTTGGCTTTCTCTCATCCTTCATTCATAGAACTTGTCCTAACCACCTATCCTTTCTCGCATGATAGCCCTAGAAAGCGAGATTGAACATCATTTTTCATACAGCTTTCTGTTTTAGATACGGTTAGTCAGTCGGGTACCCAAATCGATCCTTAGCTAATTTCTCTCGAAAAATCACGAGACCTTCATTAAGGTTATGTCATCGGAAAACATTAGGCCTTACGCGCAAAATTTCCTTTCATCCCTGAAGGATTGGAGGGAAAATGTACAGAAGGCTGTCAAAATATGTGTGGATAATGATAGGAATTGCCTTATCCGTCTGCTTTAGTGTCATCAATTTATAGTGAATTAAGTAGTCTGTGAGGTGGGACTGAGGATGAACTCACGAAAAAGCTACAGGACGAGTCTTCCCGATTCGAGAGTGTATCCTCACAGTAAAAAGTTAGTCTATCGGACACTATTACTCACTCCGTGTACAAAGCCATCAATTTGCAGTTATAGTCGCGGTTCGGTGTGGTCGAGAAAAGTCTGAATGATTTAAGATCATAAGGAATCTAGGATAGTTATAAATTGATAAAGCTTGAAAGTAAACTGGATGACATGAATCAAAGTACCGTTCTGGAGAAAGTTATTATTTCCGGTATTGAAACTTCTGCTCGTGATTTAACCAACCTCGAAGAAAAAGTTATTGATTGCTCAAACACTCTTATGGGCCTTCGTTTTGACATATTCTTCGTTAAGAACGCTAGGCGTCTTGGAGTTGCGGATCAAACTAAAGCTCCCATTGAACTTGCTTTGAACGTCGGTTGAGACTTTTTGAAATCGCAAGTACGTAAAAGGTTCTCAAATTTTTGTTAATGTGCTCACGAAACAAAGACAATCTGGTTTTCGATTAGTGGGCAATAAATTTGAGGCAAAAAATGTGTGGACGATGAGAGGTGCTATATATGTGAGAAACGGTTCTCATACTATACCCTATATGATCATTGCTGATGTTGCCAAAATTTGCAGTTTGGAGACCCGAGCTTCCGTTTTAATAATGATTAGTTACAAATTCATAATCTGTGTCGGATTGGGACTTTTTCCAAGAATTTCTGGATTCGAAGTTGAAACTAGATACCATTTTAAAGACCACAATTGGTGACAGTGACCTACCAAGTGTAAACGAATTGCCGGAATCTGATTTTTCTACGAATGGTCACCAGCTGCCCACTGCTATTGACCAGTGTAAAATTCATCGAAGTGCTCTACACTTAAATGCTCAAGATTTACAATGTTTACAAAGGTCAAGATCAAGGTTTACAAACTACTCATAGCGAATTCAAGTTCTTACTAGTTTGAGTCCACGAGACGTTTTTACTGTTTGTGAAACCTTTTTATCGGATAATGCTCCTGTTTCCATGCTGGATATCCCCAATATGAAGTTCTTTTTCCTGTTCTAATGCAGTTCTAATGCAGGGTGATTTTAAATTTTGACCTATTAACTTTGGATGCTAATGTTACCAGAGAATTTCTTCATAATATGCTTTTATCAGGCTTTCTACCTAGCATTTTTCTGCCTACTAGAGTTACAACAACCACTTATATCCTGTTGGACAATATATTTTTCTCTGCCCATTCATTCTGAGCAGTAAAATCGTTCGTGATGTTGTCTGGTATATCTGACCACTTCCCATTTAATGCTCTTTTGAAGTTACCCAAAATTCTTCTGATCGGCACAAGCTTTCAGGAAAGAACAAAGATAGACGGCTAGAAGTGATTAATTTTCAGTCATTACGTCAGCTTATCGATAGTCATGATTGGTGTTCTGTTTTTGAATCAGATAATGTAAATGGTAATGTAAAAGTTTCTCCATTAACAAACCAGGTCACTTCGTCCGAATTTTGAACATAAATTTGACCTATGGATTTCTGATTGGATTGTTTTGTAAATAAGAGTTGAAAATGAAAACTATAAAAAGTATTAATCAGTGAAAACAGAGGATCTGTTTTCACTGAACAGAGGATCTGTTTCAAGATTACTGTTCATATAGAAATAAATTCAATTCTATTATAAGATTTAATAAACGTAGATATTTTAAAGATACGAGAACTCGTAAGTTTGATCAATATAAATCTAGTATGAGAAAGACATAGTTTTCTCATACAAAGTTTGCTCTCATGCAAGAGGTTACGCGATGGTCACAAATAATAATGCAAAGCAGTGATATAATTTTGCAATTATTAGTAATGTTGGTACTCTTGCATTATATGGGCCTTTAAAAGGAAACCAGTAACGAAAACCCCGTTTTTGACGGGTTAACCGCTATATTGTAATACAATGCATAGCGTGGTTTTTATTGCGCATACGATATTTAAACTGTTGTTTTTGGGGGGTTTAGGGGGGGGGGAGATGCCTAGGTTATTTTAGGTTACGTATTTAATATAGGCTATGCTTTACCCACCCCCCACCCCTAATGTGCAAATATATAGCCCAAATTTGTTTCTAAACTAGTATATATTCATCCTATTATATTTTATTTAATTAGCATTAACCAAACTTGACTTTTTAGAAAAGCCCATATAATGCAAGAGTACCGTAATGTTTCTGTAATTTTGAAATTGTTTTTACCATTAAAACTTCAGATACAAATTTAATTGGTATAAGGTTTTTGAGGCAAGGTAACGTAGCCTTTGCTTTTACATGCTGCATTTTGAGAAATTAATTGAAAAAAAAAACTTTCTGAAAAATAAGTTTTTCAAAGAAAAGTAAAAGCCATTTTAAACTTAAGCTCAGCAGATACAAATACCTGCTAAAATTCAAACTCAAAACGACCAGAAATTACTATTAAAGAATAAATGAAACCCAAAATGAACAGAAATTAAATAAACAATCACAGGAAAAAACATAAAACAAGTAATAATATAAATGAACAAATAGATTTTAAAGCGAGTAATGCTTAGATTGAAAATGAAAATCAAGCTTAAAACGAAAAAAAAATATTTTGCTATTGAAGTATAAACGAAACTTAAAACGAACAGAAATTAAATAAACAATCAACGCAAACAAACATACAATAGATATTAATGTAAATGAACAAATAAATGTTAAAACGTGTGAAACTTAATTTGAATATGCAAATCAAGCTTGAAACGAACAAAATTCGCTACAAACAAGACTTTGGGCATTGCCTCCTTCTCTCACTGTAAAAGTCTAAAACCTACCGCGTCATTTGCGCTTTATTGAAAACAAATTTTATTACAAATATTTTCTTTTGTACTTAATATTGAAAATAAACATTAAAATTATAGTAAAGTTTTCAACTGATGATCTTTTAGCAATTAATATCATTATACATTAAGTTTTCAGTTTAATGAAATATTCAGTTTAATTTATTAGTTCTTTCTAAAGTTGTTCAAGAAGAATATAGTTTCACTACAAACAAGAGTTTGTAGTGAAAGAGGAAAATGAGTGCATCACATTTGCAAAAATAGTAGATTATCTAAAGAGTAATGGTAAGAAGGGACAGACCATGATTGAAAAATAAAAAATCCAAGGAGGAATCATACGCTTGATAATCTAATTTGAAGTCCAGCGTTATACTAAGAGAACCACGCCTCTAATAATCTAATTTAATATATTGGTCTTTGTAGGACTTTAATTGCGTTGCTTATTAAGGGGGCCTGGAGGAGGAACCTGCGGGAGGTGTTCTTGCAAACCTCGAGTTAAGGGTTTTCGATCATAATTATACAATTATTCTGTTTTATACTTTTAAGATTTTCCACTTAAGAAGTGGCACAAAATTCCTATCAGAAATTATAATTACTTTAGAAAAAAGTATACAGAATTAAAATACTCGGAGTCTTTATTTTATTGAATAGGCTCGAAAAATTATTTCATTATCTTGTTTAATATCGTAATTCAATTTTTATGAATAGTTAGTTGCTCATTTTTTTTTCTAGAACCAGACGAATATAATGGCGTAGATTATAATGGCATAAACACAGTGTTTAAAAAAATACCAACTAAGCAGTCACCAGAAAACACCTACATTTGTAGAATTTGCAATGAATCTTTTCCTCTTCTCCTTTTGTTGCTAAACCACGTGAAAGCTCATGACAGAATAGAAATTCAGCAATGTCAGTTTTACGTTCGCAACTCAAGAACAAGCATCATCTTGATCGTTGCTTTAACTCTCAAAATGGGACAAAATATAGCTTTGAATGTGATATCTGCCAAAAAAACGTACCCCCATCGTAGATCCTTGTGGAAAAATAAGCAAAGACACAATAAAGCTAATCAATACTTGTGCTACTTCTGTGGCTTAAGTCTGTATAGTTCAGAGAAACTCAATCGTCATATGCAAATCCATACTGGTGAAAAAAGTTTCTTGTGTGACAGATGTGGAATGCAATTTCGAATTAAAGATACCTTTAATTATCATATGAAAATGTACCTTCGGAAAGAGAGTGGGCAGACTTCAGAAAAATTATTTGAGTGCGAGATCTGTAATAAGACACTTGAAACTAGAAGTGGATATACATCTCACGTAAAAAGACACACTCAGCCAAGAACACATGGATGCACATTCTGTCAAAGAAAGTTCTATACAAAATTCATGCTGATCGAGCATATGAGGACCCATACGGGGGAAAAGCCATTTGAGTGCCAGACATGTGGCTATACCTGTGCACATTTTGCTAGCTTATATACTCATATGAAATGTCACAGTATTGAAAGGCCTCATAGATGTGAGCTTTGCAATAAGGCGTTTAAGATCAGAAAGACACTGGACGACCATTTAAATACTCACACTGGTGCTAGACCATATAAGTGCAAGCAATGTAACAAGGGTTTCGGCACAAATAACGGTTTAAAAACCCATAAGAAAAGTCATATAGGAAAGAGATTCAGAGAAAAGAAGTACAGCTGTAGCATATGCAGCGAAGTGTTTGCAGATTCTGCTTATCGTGACCTACATGTTGCTTTACACGCAAATCCAAACCCTTTCAGGTGCGAGTTTTGCAGCAAGAGCTTCAATTATAAGAAAAACATGGTGGAGCATGTGCAGCGTCAGCATCCTCACCGTAATCCATTTAAATGTAAGCTATGTAGTAAAACATATGATTCCTTAAAAAAAATTCGTGTTCACATTACCTCTCGTGCTTGTGAGAAAAAAGAGAAATCGCCTGAAAAGATGAAAAATCAAAGTAAACCTATCGAGATGGACGGAAGGATGAATATTGAGAAAGAGGTGAATCTGTTTGTATGCAATTTTTGTGAGGAGGAGTTTATGTCAGTTGAAGACATTCTAAGCCATTTTAACTCTTTTCATAAGCATTCTAAGTAGGAATTGATTGTGGTGTTAGTTTTATATAACTTTTTGTTATTTTTGCGGGAGGGGGTCTAAATTTTCCTAACTGTTTGTGTTTTTCTTCTGCACGTACCACTTAATATACCGAATAAAGACATTTTAGAATTGGATTTTTTCTTCAATAATTATGTAATAGGCTTATTTTTATTAAATTTCTTGTCTGCCTTGTAATATTATTTATGGTATTTTACTGCAATGATTTTTATGGGCTTGGTGTATTGTGCTAAATTTGGTACATGGTTCCATCTCCTATTCTTGTTTCTTAAATAACTAGAATAAAATATAGTTTAAATTTCATTGTCTTCTGAGCATGCCCTTGCTAGCTTAGCGCTTGATGTTCTGCTGATTAATTTGTGTGTGTTTGTGTGTGTGTGTTTTGGTTTATAATAAGCTATTGTCCTACTTTAAGAATGTTTGATAGAATTTCGATCAAATTAAAAAACATTATTTTTCAATAAAATATATTTTAATTACGGAGAAAATTGATACAGTGATGTGATTTTAAGATTTGAAAAAAAAATGTTTGAATGATTCAGGCTACGCTTCTTTATTTTTAGATTAGATATTTAGAAAATAATGATTTTTTTTTGTTTTTACCATATATTGGTCCAACGATTCTTGAAAAAAAATTATATAGGATCTTGAAACTTCTACAGTAGAGTTTTTTTTATATGCTGAATCTGATATTGCAATTTTCATTAAGATCACTTGATTTTTTTTGGGTGTTTCCCCACAAAATTTGTCAGGCTCGTGCCCTTGATGGGTAACATCAAAAATGATGAATTTTATATATTTTTAATAAGCATAAAAATTCGATTCTTTTGATGCGTCTGTTCTTGACAAAGTTAACAGAAAACATATTTCTTTCTTGTTTTTATTTTGTCCTCTCAATTAGGCAAAAATCTATAGCTCAATTTTTACCTGTAATAAAATGAGAGGAATAAGAAAACAGAGGCAATTACCTCCCTGTAAAATCAAGCTTGTCGTCGACTGTTTTTATCATCATTAATTACTCATTGTTTTTAAGTAAAGGGTTTTCTAAGTAGGGACATATTGCGGTAATAGTTTGATATAACCTTTTTTAAGGGGGGAGGGGTCTAAATTCGCCAGAATATCGATTATTCATTTTGGTTTTTAAATTAACGGAAACTAGTAAAAAAAAAAAAAAGATGAATAATTACCACTTCAAATCTGAATGTTTAGAATAAGCTGCTGCTTCAATATGGATGTAGTAGGTGGGTTTTGTTTCGTTTGCTGTCTATATTGCTAGACTTTTCTAGGTTATGAACAAACTTATTTTTATAAATTAATTTTACCGTTCTGATTTACAAAATCTTTTGAATTTCGCTCTTTCGTTTTGTTTCTAGGGAAACTTTAGTTTGAAAAGCTGTTTTGTTTCTCTTCTAGACATACCTCTGTAATTGAAGAGATTTTAGATTTTTTTTTCAATAATTACGTAATAGCCATATTTTTGTTCAATTTCTTGTCTACTTTGTAATTTTATTTATGGTCAATAAATGGAATGGTTTTTATGGTCTTAGTATATTATGTTAAATTCGGCACATGGCTTCATCTCCTATTTTATTTCTTAAATAATGAGAATAAAATAGTTTAAATTTCATTTTTTTTTAAATATCTTTATTTAATCTTATAGTTGGCATTGTTTTCTGAGCATGCCCCTTTCTAGCTTTGCTTTTGATGTTCTGCTGATTAATTATTTTGTGTTTTGGCTTATAATAAGTTTTCTGTCTTACTTTAAGAATATAAGATAGAATTTTTTGTGGAAACCAAATTGAAAAACAGGATTTCCAATAAGATTTAGTTCAGTCACGGAGAAAGCTAATACACTGATGTGATTTTAATATTAAAAAAAATGAATGATTTAGCCTTCGCTCCTTTATTTTGAATATTTTGATATGAATAATGTTTTTCTATTTGAACATATATTGGCCCAACAAATTTCTTTGGTAAACTTAGAATAAGAGGTAAACACTAATTTCACTGATGGACAAAGCTGAAACTCAGCTATTAAATAATAGGTTGAACAATAACTGTAAGACGGTTGAACAATAACATACCAAGAAGCTGCAAAGGGAACATAAGCCGAAAGATGACATAGTTACGTCAAAATACAACTGCAGCCAATAGAGATCAGAGCTCCATGTTTCAGCCTAGCCCGAATATATTTTAAGCATTAATGCCTTTTGCGGGTCTAGTTTTTTACCCCATGTGTCATGTGTCAATTCTAAAAGTCAGTCGCTCACCTAAGACTTGGTGGGTGTGCCTTTCCAAAAGCAAATACACAGGTATTTAGATAGGTATAGTTACTCACGCCGTTTACCCGTACCGTTTACGCAAACAGTGTTAAAAATATAGGTCGCTCTGTTCGTCTGCAAGTCCAGGAGACTTGTCAGTCATGTGTAATTTGTTGATAGATACTCTATCATTTATCCCGGGAAAAAACTAAAGTAGAACGGCATTGAGTATGGATAATTTAAATAGTGTGTCAGATCTGTGACCCATTTGAAGGTAATTGGAGACCCCCAAAAAAATGATTTAAAGATTTATGACTGACCATATCCACAGGACTTGCAGGCAATTGGGAATTTTAATATTGTTCATATGCCACGGGGATGACCGGCATTTTTGGCTGACTCATGATAGACAATGTCCACTGGACTTGTAGGCAGAACAGGGGACTGAAGTCGCCTGGACTCGTAGGCGAGCAAATGACCTTAGCGTTATAGACCCCCCTACCGAGAGTCTCAGGATGGCGACCGAGTTTCAGGATTGACACATGACCGACAAGTCCCCTGGACTCGCGGGCAAAGAGGGTAACCTATCTTTTTCATACTGTTTGGATAAACTGCGCAGGTAAACGGCAAGAGTAACTACTACTCTCTTAATTAAAATACCTGTGCATTTACTTTCCGAGAGGCACATCCGCCTAGAGTCTTAGGCGTGCGACCGAGTTGTGGAATTGACAGATGACTACCAGGCTTCCTGGGACTCTCAGGCGAACGAGTGACCTAGGCATAATAGGCCCGTCCGCCTAGAGTTTCAGGGGGAGGGGGGCTGTCAAACGGGGGAAGTATTTACCGGGGGGGGTTAAATTCTGGCTATTATGTTGTGCATTAAGATGATTGTACAAATTTTGAAAATCAGGCATCTGCTCTTTTTACGACATGAGAAAGGCTTTTCTCCTAATTTATCAATGAAATTATCTTTGTGAGTAAAACAAGGTTTGTTTCTAAAACATTTTCTATCACAAGTCGGGATGGGTAAAATTCGCACTTTCAAGTAAACAAACTAAATAAAAAAGAACAACGAAAAACCTAGCAACTAAGATAGGGCTCAAATCTCAAAGCACCTGTAATAAATGTTAAAAAATATAAAAAATAAGCAAAATCTACAGGATTAAACATGACACATATCTAGTGCTGTTACTAACAAGTACAAAACGCAATTTAGTAAAAAAAAGAGAGACTATAAAAAGAAGGTGCAGTGTAAATAGTTTGCATCCCTTCTCGTTTACTATATTAGTAGTATTGTATTAATACTTACGAGCGCAACCCTATCCCAGTGTACTATGAACCATAAGTAGTTTTCAGCCCCTAAAACTGTTTTCTTAACCCTTTTTTAACACTTTTTTACAAACGTCTCAAATAGCCATTTTGTTAAGAATAGTTCAAAGATCAGATAACAAAAACTTCTGGCTCTGTGGTAAAGCTTTCTAATTTAGTTAATTATTAATTGAGTAAAAATATATTAAGACGCAAAAACAAAGTTTCAAAATACCACTTTTTAAGATAAAGATACAAATCGTGGAATGTGTGGGCTTGGAGGGAACTTGCTCAATAACCAATTTCCTGGCTAAATGCGTCAATGTACCGGAAGGGACGTGGTTAGTTTTTCATATATATACCCTGATTTTTAAGACTGAAAAAAGACTTTTTGACTTGCAGGGCGAACCTCTGCCCGTTTTTTTCTCATTAGAAATACCTTGGGATCTTGTCGGATCGTTGTAAGTGTCTGTATCTTATTATATATTATGGTAGTTTCTGAGACTTGTGGTCTACTTGGGACAGCCAGTCCCAGTAGAATACCTATATCTGTAATTATTATATGTTAATTAAATAAAAATATTGTATTTTAGACAACCTCTCTACAATCTACCTTTAGCCCCTCGAACATACCCAGGCGGTACGCCTCATTAGTTTGGTCATAGCCTAAGGCACGCTACCAAAGTTTAATTACCTTAGGGCCAGAGTTTATCTCCCCTATAAAGTGAGAATAAAGGCATCTACGACTAAAACACCCAAATACCATAATAATACACTTCACAACAACTGGTGGTCGCTGAAAAAACTGGGTCGAGAGGGCTAGATAAGAAATATTAGATTGAAATTAAATGGCTTTACCAGAGGAAAAAATGACTTCCCTATCAACAGTACTTGAAATTGCAAAATTATACCAGAATACGCGGGAAATTCAGACGTAGATGAGTTTATCGAAAAATTAAAAATTTTCGACGAGCTAACTGAAGCGTTTGAGGATAAGGTCAAAGAGCAATGCGTTGCAGCCAGATTAAAGGGAAGCGCCCTTAAACATTTTGATGCAATTAAGGAAAAAGAGCCCAAGGACATCAGTACTCTAATTGAATCTTTTAAAACAAGATTCATAGAGATAAGCATCTCCGAGAGGCTAAGAACAGAGGTAGTAACGTTCAATACCTCAACTAGTATCAGGGAATATGCAGACCAAATTTGTAGATCCGTATGCTTACAATTAGAGAAAGGCGGAAATGACGAGACAGTACAGAAAGTACAACTACATACTTTTACCCAAGGGTTACCAAAAAAGTTATTAAGACTAATATTATCGCGGAAACCTGAAAATTTAGAGCAGGCTATAATACTAGTCGAAACAGAGGTAAAAATTGACGAGGCTATGAAAAGGTTTGATCAGATGTCAATAAATAACACAGGAGCCCAAGAAAGTATAAAATATGAAAGGGGACAGAAACGGGTGAGCCTTGAGGAGCCAAATCGTGAACAAAAAAGGCACGAGGAAGGCCAAACCTTCCCACCATGGACTGACCCCTCCCCATTTGACGACCAATCCCATGGTATTAGATCCTTAATGACTTGGAATACCAAGTATTATGGACACCCATCTCCTCCTCCCGAGGTAAATTATAGAGCAAATGGTGGCAGGTCAAGAATATATAGAAATAGGGATAGACCCCATGAGGAAGGGCAAATTACAAAGCAATATATGAAAAGATTCAATTGCTATTATTGTGGCAAACCAAATCACTATGCGGCAGATTGCTGGCATAGAATACCCAAAGAAGGCCAGCCGTACAAGACAAAACACCAGTTCAGAATGCAGGGGGGCAGAAATTTAGGAAGGCAGGGAACAAATAATACTTGGCAAACACCTAATAATATTCCTGAGTTTAGACCTAGGAGGCAAACGGTTAACAATACCCAGGGTCAAAGTAGCAACGCTGAAGAAAACTGGGATAATCCCAGAAACTTTTGGCCAAACAGTGGGCATTTAAACGGAGATACCAGCCTGTAAGGGTCGACAGAGCTGTTTCCTTACAAAGACCCTATATAGTTTAGAATGTTGTGATACAAATGCAAATAATAATAGTCTACCGATTCTGCGTTGTTTTAAAATTGAGTGTTTTCAAAATTTACCATGTTTACTAGATACAGGAGCATCTAAATCATTAATTCGAGAGGAAGTTTTTAAGAGGTTTCCTCCTAGTGTCAAAAATCGCGTAAGCAGATACCAGAATACCCTGACATCAGTGACAGTGCACAGGCTGATAATTTTGGGAGAATGTCCATTAAAATTTAGTACAGGGGAAAAAGAAATAACAGTAACAGTAATAATATGCAAGCAGCTACCATTTCCTTGTATTCTAGGAGTGGATGCTATCAGAAAATATGGGATCGTATGGGAACCCATATCTGATACAATAACCATAAACAAGACAAATGAAAATAATAGGCAAATTTGCGTAACAACAGATAACGAAAGTGACGATTCGAATCATAACCTAAAAATAAGCGGAAAAATCACCATAGAAGGGGGAACGACAGCTCAAGTTCTAGCGACATTAAATGCAAAAGAAGGAAAGGTTAAAACAATGGATGCCATGATAGAACATGAGAGGAGGATACACCATAAAAGAATACCCAATGATTTTCGTGGAAAATCAAGTTATAAAAATTGAAAATGGTATAACATACTTAAAACTATCAAATCTAAGTAATAATAAAATAAAGCTGAACCAGATAGAACTTGGATCAGTGGAAAAGATTTCAAATTCGGAAATAAAAATCTCGAAACAGTCCAGAAATAAGCGTAAACTTCACTAGCCACAAACATTTATCTTCATTAAAACCGCAACCACAAGAAAAGTATGGAATATCGAAAACGGATTTTTTTGCAACAATTTGATTTAAAAAATTTACCGGAAAACGTAAAAACTAGGGTGGAAAATATTCTTTGGGATTTCAAATAGACTTTTGCAAGACACAAAGCGGATTACGGACTAATTCACTTAATCACGCACAAGATATCAACAGAGGGCCCTCCAATCAAAAAATCACCGTATAAAACACCTTATCATTTATAACCATGGCTAGAAAGCCAAATAAAAGAAATGGAAGATCAGGGAATAATTAAAGAAAGTGTGAGTGATTGGTGTTTTCCACTAGTAATAGTCAGGAAAAAAGATAACACCTGGAGATTATGTATAGACTTTAGATCACTAAATGCCGTCACGGTTAAGGACGTGATGAAGTTACCAAGAATTGATACGATTTTAGATTCGTTAGGAGGTTCAAAATATTAAACTAATTTTGATTTAATAGCAGGATATTGGCAAATCGCTTTAGATGCAGAAACAAAGCATAAGGCTACAGTAATCTTAGACGATGGAAGAACGTTCACATTTGAACGTATGCCTTTTGGCCTATCATTTAGTCCAAATTGTTTTAGTCGACTAATGAATTTGGTTTTAAAAGATAACGAACCAGGAAGGAAAAAAGATACCTTGGCTTATTTAGATGATGTAATTTTGTTTAATGAAAACTTGGAAGACCACTTGGTTGGACTTAGAAAAATACTGGAAAAGTTTGAAAAAGCAGGCTTAAAATTAAAACCAGAAAATTTAAAAATAGTAGTACCAAAATTAGTTTTTCTTGGACACCTGATAAATCAAGGTACTATTTCACCAAATCCAGAAACATTTACAGTCATAGAAAATTTGCAGCCTCCTAAAGATCAAAAAAGCTGCAGATCAGTTTGTGGTTTGTTAAGCTATTTCAGACGATATATTAAAAATTATGCCACAATAGCACAACCTTTGACAAACCTTTTGAAAAAATCAGGTAAATTCGAATGTCCAGCGGACGCAAAACCAGCGCTAAATGAAATAAAAAGGCAATTATTACTGGCACCAATACTAAAACTACCAGATTTGTCACACGACTTCTGTTTGCAAACAGATGCTTCGGGGTACGGTATAGGGGCCATATTATTAAACATAAATTCTGAAGGAGTAGAACAATAGTCAATAGTCCAATACGCGAGCAGGTCACTGTCGGAGGCAGAAAAAAAAATACTCGAAAATTGAAAGGAAGTGTTTCGCAGTTGTAGTTTTTACAGAATATTTTTGAAAATTTTTACTTGGAAAAAAATTTATTTTACGCGTAGACCAAAAATCATTAGTTTGGCTACATACGATGCAAAATACTTCAGCCCGGCTGACACGGTGGATACTACGTCTACAAGCATATTCATATACCCCAATATCTATAAAGGGCCGTACGAACATTTTACCAGACTATTTGTCACGAAATCCAGATACGGAAGGAAATTTGATAACAGCCATCCAGAACGAACTGGAAGAGCTAGAAATACTGTCTAATGAAAATGTTTCGAATCATCAAGATAAAGACGATTTTTGTTTAGCGATGAAATCCTTTTTATCAAAAGGAACGGAACTGCCAGAGCACTTTAAACATTTTTTAAAGGACTTAGATAATTTTGATCTGGACGAAAGTAAAAATCTTCTAGTAAGATATCATAGACCATCGCAAGAATATAGAAACAATGACTTAAAATTATTCCAGCAATTCCAAAATCTCTGGAAGGAGAAGTTTTACAGATGGCACATGCGACGATTGGCTGTCACATGGGAGAAGCAAAAACTATGGGGAGGCTGAAAGGAAATTTTTATTTTCCAAAAATGTAGTCAAAAGTAAAAGCTTTTATACAAAGCTGCCAAGAGTGCGCTAAACAAAAGTCGCCACCAAGGACCCCTAGTGCTGAATTAGGTCAATAGCCAACCCCTTCAGGGGTAGGAGAATTAATGTCAATAGATATTTGGGGAACCGGAGGAAGTTTACCAGTTTCCAGGAAAGGAAACAGGTGCGTACTAACCATAGTAGACCATTTTAATTCATATTTATACGCTTTTCCAATTAAAGACGAAAAGACAAAAACCATTGCGAAAGTTTTGGTCATTCGCCTATTTCTAGAACACGGGATTTTCCCAAGAGTTTGACTTAGCGACAAAGGGCCATGGTTTAGAGCCAAATTATTAGACGAAATTACAAAATATCTGGATGTTAAACGATGGTTTACCTCGTCTTACATGGCAGCAGCTAATGGGAAGGTTTAATGTAAGCATAGGGAATTAGCTTACATGCTGGGAATACATGCAAGAGAGGAAAATGAAAATTGAGATGAACATTTACCATTTGTAGTCTTTGCAATAAATATGGCTTTTTTTCACGTTCCTTAAAAGAAACGCCATTTTTTTTGCAACATATAAGAGATCCCAGAATTTGTTTAGATGAAATACAAAATGATAGAGTATATTACAACTTAGACCAATATAAGCATGAAATGGTGATGCGAATGAAAAAAGCTATGGAACAGGTTAAAGACAATCTGGAAGATGCGAAAACAGAACAAAAAGAAAAATATGACCAAACAAGCAAAAATAAGACAAATTACTGTTTAGGAGACTTGGTTTATGTTTACAAAACTAATCTGGAAGGAACAAAAAAGTTAAAACCGAAATGGGATGGACCCTACAGAATTGTAAAGATTCTACCAAATAACTTAAAATATGTTCTAAAGCATCAATATAAGGAAAAGGAAGAAGTAGTACACCACAATACAATGAAAAAGGGATATTTTTCAAAACAGTGGAAAACAGAGCCTATACTTTCAGAAGAAGAAATAGAGGACAGGATTTCACCAGTATATATCAGAAGACCATATGAATTTTTTGACCTTTTTAATGACCACAAAAGTTGGGAGGAGTGGAAGGAGTATTTAGCCCAGTCTTGGCTACAAACTATCCACAACAAACAAGAGAAAAAGGGAAATATTCGATACTCATCGGATACTAGCGATGAAGAAAATCAAACACAACATAAGGGTTTAAAATGTGACAAACCAAGGGTAAAACTCACAGAGGAAGAAAAATTGGAAGGAACTAATGAATTATCTGATTTTCATACATAAGACTCACTTACAGTCTTAACGCAAAAATGGCTTTTGGAACAAACGCCATCTACCAGACGCGAGCTAACAGAATGTGACACTGATAATTCTTCTACAGAAACCGATATCACTAAACCGGGGCCATCGTCAAGAAAACCCTCTTTAAGAGAGAAATTGTGGAGAAAAGTAAAGAAACCAGAGGGGCAGCAACAAGTTCCTTTGTCAGCAGCACAAGTAGCTAAAGCTCTTATGAAAAAGGCCAAACATCAATAGAAACAAAGATTAAAGATATTTGACGAGGCAACAAAACAGCGCTCGGGTTCAGAGCCTTGTAAACCACACTATAGATACCATGGAAAAACTTACAAATATTATAAAGAAGAAAAACAAAAATTTGGGGTCCAAAACTCGGACCAGGAAACGGAGAAAGGCAGAACAAGCGCAGCCCCCAGCAGATTAATATTTGAATAAAACACTTATAACGGGAAAAAAAATAATAAATAAAAATAAAACGAGTAAAAAGCCTCTAAAGAAATATCTATATTTTCTTTTTTTTAATCAAGTTCTCCTTCAAATATATATCGCTTGTAAAAAACTATTACCGTCACGTTCTAACGCTAAATTATTAGCTCCAATCTGAAGTGACATCGGAGCTTCCTGCCAAAATTTTGTTTCCGATACGAGATAAAACTTCGCGAATGGTGTAAATGACAAGACTTGTCAAAAGGAATTAGGCTACGTTCCATAAAAGAAATTGAGTAAGGCCACGTAACTTATAAATAGGTGTTGTGAAACTTATTAAATTATACATATTTAGAATCACCATTAAAAGGCGATTCTTTTGATATGTATATTAAAAAAAAATATATTTTGGGGGATAATAAAAAAAAAAAAAAAAAAAAAAAAAAAAAAAAAAAAAAAAAAAAAAAAAAAAAAAAAAAACGAAGGAGGTTAGTTTACTGAAATAAGGTCATTGGAAGCTAGCAAATTTGGAGTAAGCTCAATCACTGCTGGTCTCTCGTTGTTAAGTACATGCAATGCATCTACTGACCTTTGACTCTTTGAGGTGACACTTTCAGTCGAATTAAAAAAAAAAGTTGTTTTGAAGAATTTTAAAATAATTATAATAGGAAAAACAGCAAGAGTTTACATTAAGTGCGCACTACATGTACAAGCTGGCTGTAATCTTGTTATAAATAGTAGAAGATAAATAAATTAAACACTTACCAACAAGGTAGATATGTATAAACAAGAAGCCGTCGATAAAATGGGTCACAATTTAAAAAGTATAGCACAGGTAAAACAAAGTTTTCTCGGGTAAATTAATTTCAAATATAAATAAATTTCACAACACACCATTACCATAATTAACCAAGGCGAGGACATTGCAGGTGAAAGACACCAATGACAGGACAATTGGCATTTAAAAACGAAACTGCTAAACGTCTTGTCATTGGGGGGGGATCCACCAAGCAAACCAAATATAGATCAGAAATAAAAATCAAACTTTGGAGGAGGTTTGAGCTGAAAGCTCGGCAGAGTTGCTGAACCATGGGAAATGGCATGGTCCAGCAAATCTGCCTAGCACTAAACCCAGAAACTCGTAGAACAAGGTAATAGTCAGGATTTCACGAGAGGGACAAATAGCACTCAGTGACTGTATGAAACTAGGGTGAAATTTAAATGAGGATAATTCCAGACGCGAAAAGTATAAAAGATTAGAGGGGAACCACAAAACACCTATCTCTAAACAACTTTTGGCACGAAAATAGACACTAAATTTTGGTGAAATACCACAGATAAGGAACATATGTGCAATGAAAACCACACAATGTGGCGGAAATCAGGATATTGTAAAAACGTACATTTATGAATAAATGAGAACTAGCAAATGCGGAGCAAAACTTAATTAAAAGTGTTAAAAAAAAATTAGCTGAAAAACTACAGTACTTTTATAACACAAAAATTTTCGAAGAAAAAATTTGAATAATTTCAAAAAATACAGGTTGCAAAAATTAGAAAACCCCACCCCCCACCTCTTAAAAATATGGAGATAATGAATTTGACCATAGAAGGGCAATCAGCATAAAAAACTTGTTAAGGGTTTTTGAAAAAATACGTGAAACATATAAATATAGGCTTAGGAAAGACCTATTTTACTGAAAAAGCGGAAAAGACTTGAAAAAACCCTTAGGCTCCATTGAAATAACGAATCAAAAAAAAGAAGGGTTCAAGTTGAAAATATAGTCGGACAAAATTAAAGGAGAAGAAACTGAATGGAGTCAGTTAAACTCTGTTATACGCACTTATTGAACTTGCCGAACGAAACTAGTACGAAAAATGTACTAAATAAGTACAAAATGAGTAGCATTAATACAACAGAGTTGTGTGCCATGAATACTGTTTGTTATGTGTGTTACAAATTACTGTGTGCCATGAAGGCCAGGTATTTTTTTTCTGCAGAAGGGCCACTTTTCTGATAAAAGAATAGCCCAAGAGAAAATTGTGGCAACAAATCAAAAAGTGTGGCAATGCTATAGATAATTAATTATTGTGTGTGCGGGTTCATAATAGTCCTTTTAGCTGTAGCCTATGACAAAAGGGCCTGGAAACGTTATAAGGAGCTACCAGAAGGCAGTCCTGGTAAGCAAACCTTCAGAGTACAGGCAAAGTCATTTGATTATGGCATAACAGGTATAAGGTGAACAGCAAAATTTTTTTTACTTATCAGATCCAAGCTGTGAATGAAGCCTTAACCCAAAAAGACATTAAAGCTGAAAAAGAGAGATTACAGACCAAAACGTTATAAAACTGTCTCAAGTACCTAGAAATTCGAAAAGAATTGAAAAGCTCAAAAGTCTGAATAAACAAACAGGCATATAGTAAGCTAAATACAGTTAATGAAACAAGTGGGTTCGAAATAGAACCAAATTGGGAAAAAAATAGATAAAAAATGTATATAGTCGTATATGGAAAAGTTATATAGTGGTAACAAATGTTGTTGAGAAAATATATACAATTATAAATGTATTTTGAAAACTCTTTATAAATATGGAATTGTTATCATATACAAAAAAAGTTCTAAATATGTAAATTTTGATAGCAAAATCATGCTATATGAACTATTGCCAAGCCCTTAAATAGAGGCTAATCATACTTGTCAGTTATAGTGCATAAATCTATTTGTTTGAGTTGCTTTTGTTTTGTAAATATTTTAATTGCAGTTAGGATTTATCATATAAAAGTCTTGACGGACTTATTTAAAAGTTGTACAAAGAATAAATATTGCAGTGATTAAATAAATTATTAGAGTACATAATTATTATTTGTTTTTAACAATTAAGTTATGTAACAACATAACTTCTGTTAATATATGTATATATATATATATATATATATATATATATATATATATATATATATATATATATATATATATATAATATATATATATATATATATATATATATATATATATATATATATATATATATATATATATATATATATATATATATATATGTATGTATATATATATATATATATATATATATATATATATATATATATATATATATATATATATATATATATATATATATATATATATATATATATATATATATATATATATATATATATATATATATATATATATATATATATATATATATATATATACATATATATATATATATGTAATTATAGTGAATTAAATGTTGAGTATTTGTGTTTTTTTTATTTTTATATCATTCAAGAAGTATCCTACATTAATACTTCATAAGCAATTAACAAAATAATAATTGGAATTAATTCCAATGCTAATCTATACCGTGTATTATTTTTTAATGCTTTAAGTTTTAAACAGTAGTTAAATATCCTATCTAGTTTTGCGAATTAAAAAAAAATAAAATATTTGTGTAAGCTATTACACAATGCTTGTATACACATATACTATATTTTTTTTTTAAGTTTTAACTAGTGATTTAATGCAATATAAAAATGATTGACATCGAGTCAACGTATTAATATAGTTTTATTGTGAAGCAATCTGTCCAGTGATTAATAATTATATATTAAGAGTAAAAAAGAGGAGAAAGTAATTAAAAGTAATTAACTTTCGTTAAAAAAAAAAAAAGAATGCAGTGACATGTACAAAATTTTGAGTGTTTCTTTTACTATATATAAGTTACAAATTATGCTTTATGTGTATACTAACGTGAATATTTATTTTAGATACAGCCTTAGCTATTTTTTTTGGAAATCAAATTTTTCGTAGCATCCTTTCGGATCCATTGTTCTTTCAATCATATTTTGACACATTTTTGGAAAGTAACAAATTTTGAAGCCACTTCAAATATATCCTGAGACTATCATCTCATACCATCAGAAACCAAACCATACTTGATCAACCGATATTTTGGAAAATATAGCAGTCTTACAGACTTTATTACAAGTTCATCAAAAGTGAGATAAAATCAGAACTTAATTTAGGCCTAGATATTGTGCTACATAGCCCAAATGGCTTATGTTATTGAAATATGTGAAAATGCTTTGTGCTGGAAAAATATATGAAAATTTAAAAATCAATAATGTTATATGTAATTTATCCAAGGTAGTTGTTAAAGGAAAAATAAACGGTATATTAACCACATCACAGAGATAAATTAAATTATTAATGGGAATTAAATTTAAACTAAAAAAAATTCATAAAACTTTTCTAATATAAATCTAATTGAAGCAAAACCACTAATATCATGTTTAAGCCGCTTGGGGTCAAGTTAAAACAGAAGATGCATATAAGAAGGGTAAAAAGAGTATTTTTCAGTCCTAGAGACAGAGAAAAAGAGAAACAAGGATGAATTTCGAATTGAAATCCTACGACAGAAAAGAACATGGCCTATATTGGACCAGAAACATGACCCTAAGGAAACCCATTGAGGGTATATGCACATAATGACCCAAAGATGGCAGCATAATAGCTGTAAACAAAATTAAGTTGTTTTAAAAGTAAAGTATTGAGAATTGGGACAATTCTCCTTTAAATGGGGAGTATTGTGTTAAAGCTTTCTAATTTAGTTAATTATTAATTGAGTAAAAATATATTAAGACGCAAAAACAAAGTTTCAAAATACCACTTTTTAAGATAAAGATACAAATCGTGGAATGTTTGGCTTGGAGGGAACTTGCTCAATAACCAATTTCCTGGCTAAATGCGTCAATGTACCGGAAGGACGAGGTTAGTTTTTTATATATATACCCCGATTTTTGAGACTGAAGAAAGACTTTTTGACTTGCAGGACGAACCTCTGCCCGTTTATTTTCTCATTAGAAATACCTTGGGATCTTGTCGGATCATTGTAAGTGTCTGTATCTTATTATATATTATTGTAGTTTCTGAGACTCGTGGTCTACTTGGGACAGCCAGTCCCAGTAGAATATGTATATCTGTAATTTTTATATGTTAATTAAATAAAAGTATTGTATTTTAGACAACCTCTCTACAATCTACCTTTAGCCCCTCGAACATACCCAGTCGGTACGCCTCATTAGTTCGGTCATAGCCTAAGGCACGCTACCAAAGTTTAATTACCTTAGGGCCAGAGTTTATCTCCCCTAAAAAGGGATAATAAAGGCATCTGCGACTAAAACACCCAAATACCATAATAATACACTTCACAACAGCTCGACACAACCCCATAGGGCCCGGGGACAGGCATTTTAAGTATGCCCGGGGGAATATATGGTTCTTATGAAACGGGTGCTCCGATAACCTTCAGAGGGGGCTTATTTGAATGGAAATTGAAAAATCAAGAGATCTGACTAGCCCCCCCCCCCCCTCAATTCTCTTTTACCCCAAACCAATCCGATCAAATTTTGAGATAGCCATTTGTTTAAAATAATCAAAACATCAGATAACAAAAACTCTGGGGTCGACACTACCCCTCAGAGCCAGAGGGCAAGTGTTTTGAGTTATGCCCTGAGAGCATATAAGGTTTTTACGTAAGGGGTTGTCGTATAAACTTCAGTGGTGGCTCACTTGACTGGAGATCGACAGTTTTAGTTATCTTTTTAAGAGTCCAGAGTGATCAGAGGGAATGTCTTCGAAATCAACATACCCTCCCCCCCCCCCCCGAGCCCGGGAGAAAGATCGTAGCTTCTGCTCCGAGGGTATATAAGACTTTCCAGAAGGAGGTGGTCGTATAAACTTCGGAGGAGACTCAAACTATTAGTTATTCAAAGTTCTAGTTCTCTTTTTAAGAGTCAAAAGTGATCCGATGGCCACTGGCCTCCTCCCCTATCAACCCTGTTTTCCCCAAATGTGTCAAATTGAATTTTTCTATATTGCCATTTTATTCAAAATAGGCAAAGATCATATAACAAAAGCTTCAGTGATAACACAGCCCCCCAGAACCCGGGGGCAAGCGTTGTGAATTATAAGGTTTTATTAAGGGATGGTAGTATAAACTTGGGAGGGGGCTCATTCGATTGAAAAATAAAATTTCTAGTGACCTTTTTAAGAGTCAAAAATGATCAGAGGACCTCTGCCATCCCCCCCCCCACACACACACACACACGCACACACATCCTCTTTTCCCTAAATGCCAGTGATCCAAATTTTTAGATAGCCAAAGTTTGAAATAGTCTAATGATCAGATAAGGAAAACTTTGGGGTCAACATACCCCCCTACCCCGGGAAAGAGATTTAACTTATGTCCCGAAGGCACATAAGGTTTTAATGGAAGTGGTTATCGTATAAACTTTAGAGGGGACTCAAACGATTATAAATTGAAAGTTTCAGTTTCCTTTTTAAGAGTCAAAAGTGATCCGATGGCAAATAGCTCACCCCACCAAATGCGTCCGATCGATTTTTCAGATATTCATTTTGTTAAAAATGGACCAAAGTTCATATAATAAGCACAATAATTCCACTTGAGGTAGAATTTTTGGCAAGTTTTGTAAATTATGCTCTGAGGCCATACAAGGTTTTACGAGGCCATACGAGTATTGCTGTTCCTTTTTTCCGTTTTCTCAAAAGAAAAAAAAGCTCGGGCGGCTTTTTTCTCTTCTTTTTTCTTTCCATTTTTGCACTATTAGCAAAGACTACTCAGAACAAAGAAGAGAAAAATTACTCTGTGGGACGAATACCCATTTTATGCATTAAGAACCATTTGTGCTTAAGCAGGTTGTATGGGGGGAGAGGGCTGAAACGTTGACAAGAGTTGAAGTGCTGCGCAAAGCAGAAAGTCAGCACCACTTAAGCAAAATCAATATTACGTCTTTGTAGCTTATGGATGGCTTTAGAACCAACTTTTCATGTTCGAAAATTAAAATTAGCCAATATTTTCCGTTTGAAAAGCTTTTTGGTACCAGCGCTAGCGATTGAAAGCTTCGCGAGCGGCAAATTTTCAGAAAATGACACTTTTTATACGAAATTGACACTATTTTGCCACCCAAAGTGGCACAAAAAAACCTACTGGATGGCAACCCTGTGAATAATCTCAATTGAAAAATCCACGTTTGCTGAAACAGTTTGCCAGGTTTCTCGTTAAAAAGGTCCTACTGAATAACTTTATGACGCTTGGATTTTCCACCTAAAAGTTAAAGAATTTTTCTTCAATTATGTAGGTAAAGTTGCTTTAGAACCATATTTAATTTTGTATGAATTTTGAACTTTTCAGGGAATTTTTGGGGTTTATTTCAAATATTTGGTATTAACTTAGCCTTGACAGATATATTTGTTTTACTACTTAAGGCGGAATAAAAAAAAAACAAATCCCGAAGGCAAGTGTTGTAAATTACGCTCTGAGGCCATACAAGGTTTTTATCGAGCTGATGGTCGTATAAACTTCGAAAGGGGCTCCTTTGATTGGAAATTAAAATTTCTAGTTCCCTTTTTACAGTCAAAAGGTGCCGGAAGGTAACTACCCCCTCCCTTATCCTCTTTTCTCCAAATCTATCTGATCGAATTTTTAGATACCCTTTTTGAAGTTCCAAATAACGAAACTCCGGGGTCAACAAAATCCCCCAGAGCCTGGGGGCAAGTGTTGTATGTTAGGCTCTGGATGCATATAAGGTGCTTATGCAAGGGTTTTCAAAATAGAGTAAAGGTCAGACAAGTCCTACTCCGACTCAAAAAAAAACTTACCAATCATACTCCGTGCTTGCTCATAGACACGACACGGCTTTCCCACTGGCACTCTATGGCAGGTTATCGACACTACCCAGTTTATTGCATGTATTAAATCAGTATTTTTTACGTAACGGAAGGATAAACACATAATTCATATCTTTAAAAAAGTGAAGATGCAGCATTTTAAAAAAGTGTGTTCACATGATAATGTTATTGTAGCATTGAATGCTGACATGGAGAAGTATTTGAACTATGAAACAAGTACAAGGGGTAGCACTATTGGAAACGTATGCATGCGTTGTCATAACAGTAAGGAATTAAATTTCTTTGGAGTACCAAAGGAGTTCAACTCTTATGATGGTGGATATGCGAGATTGAGATCTCTGGACACGATTACACTCAAAGAGAATGCCAACATAAAAATAATAGTTGATGAGGAGGGACATCTTCTTGCTGGTGCTTCTGGTAACATGTTAGCCAGTGTTAAACCCTATCGTCAGCTTTCGGGTATTAGCATTCAAATGAAAGCAAAGGGAAAAGAAAGGCCTACTCTTCTACTAATATCATAAATCATATCTTGTCTACATGCCGGAACTGTTACCTATGTAAAAATAATGTGATAATAGACAGTGAAATTGCCAGAAAATAAAAAGGGCACTGGCAGAAAATATCACTAAGGAATATAAAGATGAATCGATGAAAAACAAAGTGCCAGCAAACGTTACTAACATTGATCAAACAGTCAATAAACCAAATAATACCAAAGACGAAACGCATAATGAGCCTGTCGATGACACACCAGTAAAAATTATGTATGACTCAAAATGGAATAGTGATTATTCTACTGATTACGAACTAAGAGAAGACAAAAGCTACAGTATCAATAGAGAACATTCTGAACTATTTTATGGAACAAATTCAAAATTTCCAATGTAGTTCATTGATATTAATAATGTATCTACCATATATTTATATTAATATTCTACATGTCATTATTTGATTAAAAATATGTTATCTATTACTTTTTCATATTCCCATTATTTCTAGGGTAAGCTAGCAGGTTCGTAGAAGTTATATTAGAAACTGAGATAGGTTAACAGATATACATACAGAGAGGGTGAGAAAGACATACAAAGATGTTGATTCAGACATGCAAACCGACAAACACAGACACTGGAACAAGCAGGCACCCACCCAGACACACTTGCTTAGAGAGTGAGAGAGACGGAAATACATACAAATATATAGATTCAGACATACATATCGACAAAGACAGGCACTGTAATGAGCAAACACCCGGCCAGACACACATTCAAAGAAAGTGAGAGAGACAAAAACACACATACAAATATATAGATTCAGACAAACAAACCAACAAAGACAGGCATGGGGAGAAGCGAACACACGCCCAGACACATGGGCAAAGAAAGTGAGAGAGACAAAAACAGATACAACTATGTAGATTCAGACATATAAACCGACAAAAACAAGCACTGAGATAAGCATACACCCGCTGAGACACACAGACACAGAGAGTAAAAGAGACAAAATCAAATACAACTATATAGAATCAAACATAGAAACTGACAAAGACAAAGACGAGGACAGGCAAACACCCACCCACACACATAGGCAAAGAGAATGAGAGAGACAAAAACAGATACATCTATGTAGATTCAGACATTTAAACCGACAATGACAGGCACTGAGATAAACAAACACCAGCCCAGACACACAGACAAAGAGAGTGAGAGAGTCAAAAACGCATTCAAATACATAGATTCAGACATACAAACTGACAAAGACAGGCACTGCGAGAAGCAAACATCCGCCCAGACACATAGGCAAAGAAAGTGAGAGAGATAGAAAAAACATACAAACATATATATTTTGATATACAAACCAACAAAGACAGGCATTGAGATAAGAAAACAGCCCCCCAGACACACAAGCAAAGAAAATGAAAGAAACAAAAACACATACAGATATATAGATTCAGATATACAAACGTACAAACACATATATTAAGACATACAAACCGACAAAGACAGGCAATAGGACACGTAAACATCCTCCCACACACACACAGGCAAAGAGAGTGAGAGTATAGATTCAGACGTAAAGACCGACAAAGACAGACACTGGGAAAAGCAAACACCCACCCAGATTCCCAAGCAAAGAGAGTGAGAGAGTCAAAAACAAATACAACTATATAGATTCAGACATACACACCGACAAAGACAGGCACTGGGATGAGCAAACACCCGCCCAGATACACAGGCAAAGAGAGTGAGAGAGACAAAACAACACATACAAATACATACATTCAGACATACAAACCAACAAAGACAGGCATGGAGAGAAGCAAACACACGCCCAGACACATAGGCAAAGACAGTGAGAGAGACAAAAACACATGCCAATATATAGATTTTGACATACAAACCAACAAAGACAGGTATTGAGATAAGCAAACACCCGCCCAGACACACAAGCATAGGAAGTGAGAGAGACAAAAACACATGCAACTATATAGATTCAATCATAGAAATCGAAAAAGAAAAACACGAGGACAGGCAAACACCCACCCAGACATATAGGCCAAGAGAGTGAGAGAGCCAAAAACAGCTACAACTATATAGATTCAGACATATAAACTGATAAAGGTAGGCACTGAGATAAGCAAACACCTACCCAGACACACAGACAAAGAGAGTGAGAGAGTCAAAAATGCATACAAATACATAGATAAAAATACATGCAAAGAGAGGGAGAGAGACAAAAAAAAACACATACAAATACTTAGATTTAGACTACAAACAGACAATGACATGCACTGGGACTAGCAAATACCCGCCCAGATACATAGGTAAAGAGAGTGAGAGAGACAAAAATACTACACTTTCACTTTTTCACTACTTTAACTGCTGCCATCTTTACACCTATAGTTATATGTAGCACACTGCTTCAGGCACATGGATGTAGTGAGAGAGACATGCAAAAAGTTAGGTTAATTTAAGCTTACTTAGTGCACAAAGTGAGCGTACATTAACTTAACAAACACTGAGAGAAGCAATCACCCACCCAGATTCACCAGAAAAGAGAGTGAGAGAGTCAAAAAAGCATACAAATACACAGATTCAGACATACAAACCGACAAAGGCAGGCACTGGGAGAAGCAAAGATCTGCCCAGTCACATAGGCAAAGATAGTGAGAGAGCCAAAAACAAATACAACTATATAGATTCAGACATATAAACCGACAAAGAAAGGCACTGAAATGAGCAAACACCCGCCCAGACACACAGACAAAGAGAGAGTCAAAAACTCATACAAAAACATAGATTCAGACATACAAACCGACAAAGACTGGCACTGGGAGAAGCAAACATCCGCCAAGACACATTGGCAAAGAGAGTCAGAGAGATAAAACATATACAAATATATAGATTTTGACATTTAAACCAACAAAGAGAGGCATTGAGATAAGCAAACACCCGCCCAGACACATAGGCAAAGAGGGTGACAGTAAAGATTCAGACGTACAAACCGACAAAGACAAACATTGGGAGAAGCAAACACCTACCCAGATCCACAGGCAAAGAGAGTGAGAGAGACAAAAACACATACAAATACATAGATTAAGAAATACAAACCGACAAAGACAGGCACTGGGACAAGCAAGCATCCGCCCAGAAACACAGGCAAGGAGAGTGAGAGTATAGATTCAGACGTACACCCACCCAGACATACAAGCAAAGGAAGTGACAGAGACAAAACCGCATACAAATATATAGATTCAGACATACAATCCGACAAAGAAAGGCCCTGAAATAAGTAAGCACCCACCCAGACACATAGGCAAAGAGAGTAGGACCGACAAAAACAAATACAACTATATCGATTCAGACATACAAATCGACAAAGACAGGCAGTAGGACAAGCAAACACCCGCCCAGACACACAAGCAAAGAGAGTGCGAGTATAGATTCAGACTACAAACCGATAAAGACAGACACTGGCAGAGGCAAACACCCACCCAGATGCACAGACAAAAAGTTAGGTTAATTTAAACTCACTTTGGACTAAGTGAGCTTAAATTAACCTAGCGTTTTGCATGTCTCTCTCACTATATCCGTGTGCCCATAGTAGCATAATATTTGTAGGCATGAATATATAATGAGTCGGAGGTAATAGGCTTGAGATTGTCTGTGCAGGATTTCGACTCTTGTTGATAGAAGAGCATCGCCAAGTGCTGAAAACCATGTTGTGACCAAGATGGGCCCAGGATTGCACAAAACCTCCATTCATGGAGGTCCCAGGGACTTCTTGCTGTCCGGTTCTAAGATGGCTTAAGCACTTCGGTGTAGACTTGAGAAGATATGTGATCCCCGTCCTGTACTGGTATCCGGGATCATTGCTTTTCCTGAGGCGAAAATAATTTCAATGACTTAAAGAACATGACAATTGGAACTTGGAATGTTACGACATTAAAAAATGACTATCGTATCGACATTTTGACTGACGAATTCAGACGATTCGAACTGGATTTATTAGGAGTTTCAGAAACTCATATCCCAGGGGTAGGAAGCATGAAATTAGGTGATATAGAATTTGTTTACTCAGGCAGGAAGGATGGGGTACATAGACAGGGAGTAGGGCTCATGATGAATAAGGAAGCTGCTAAGTCTTGTTTAGGCTGGGAAGGTATTAATAATAGAATACTAATTGCTCAGTTTATGACTAGAAAGTTCAGGGTATCAGTTATAGTAGTATATGCCCCTGTAGAACCGACTGACGGAGATACTAGTGACTCAGATGAATTTTACTTACAGTTACAGGAGCAAATAGACAAGGTCCCAGGTAGAAATATGATGTTATTACTGGGAGATTTTAACGCCCAGATTGGGAGAAATAGGGATAGAATGTATCCCAGCTTAGGTAAATTTGGTGTAGGAAAAGAAAACAGTAATGGATACAGACTTTTGCAATTTTGTAGGTATAACAGTCTAGTTATAACCAATACGGTGTTTGGTCATAAAATGGCTCATAAGCTAACATGGTATTCACGTGATGGTAAGACAGCAAACCTGATTGATTTTGTTATAGTAAACCGAAGACTGGCAGGATCAATACAAGATACTAGGGTATATAGGAGTGCTGTTATTGACGTTAAAAGTAAAGATCACCATCTAGTAGTGTCAAGGGTTAATTTTAAGCTGAAATATCGGAAGGGTAATTACCTCCCAGGAAGTTATGATGTTAGTAGACTCCTGGATGAGAATTTGAGAGAAACTTTCCAGGAACAGTTGAATACTAAACTTGAAAGTTTAAAATTTGATAATGTGGAAGATGGTTGGAATAATTTTAGAAAAATAATTTGTGAAGTTGCTGAAGGTGTATTAGGGAAAAAAGCTAGAACTGCAGCTAAGAATATTAGTGAAAAAGCTTTATGTTTAATAGAAAGGAGAAAGGACTTGTACAAGAATTATCTGAGTGATGGATCGCATGAAAACAAAAGAAATGTAAAGAAAGTGGAGAAAGCATTGAAATATGAATTAAGGAGGTGTGAAGTGGAGGCCATGGATAAAATTGCCGAGGATCTGGAAGATGCAGCTAGACGGCATAATAGTAAAATATTGTACTGGCTCGTTAACAAATTGAGAGGTAGTAGTCAATCCGGACTTGTCCCAGTTAAAGATAGGAATGGGGTGGCAATTAGCGATAAGGAAAAAGCTAAAGCGAGATGGGCCGAACATTTTGAGAAATTGCTTAACCAAGATAGAGTTGAAGGAAAAAATATAGAGGAAAATGAAAAAGTATGTGATACTTTGGATGTGAAGGAAGATTTTTTTTGTGAGGAGGAATTAGCAACAGTACTAAAAGGATTAAAGAATAATAAGGCTCCAGGTGCTGATAGGGTGGTAAATGAGTTTCTTAAATATGGTGGCTCTGAGGTTAGAAATAAGCTATTGAAGATTATGAATATGATTTTTGAAAAAGGGAAGTACCTAACGATTTTAGGAAAACCTTAATTAAGCCACTTTATAAGAAAGGTGATAAAAGTGAGTGTGGTAATTATCGAGGCATTAGTCTGGTCTCTGTAGGTAGCAAATTGCTTAGTAATATGATACTTTTTAGACTGAGAGATGCCGTAGACAAAGTTTTAAAAGAAGAGCAGTGCGGTTTTAGAAAAGGTAGAGGATATGTCGACCAAATTTTCACTCTTAGGCTAATAATTGAGAAGTGCCTGAGTTTTCAAACACCTTTGGTCCTCAGTTTTATAGATTATGAGCAAGCGTTCGATTCTGTTGATAGAAGAGCTTTAGTAAAGGTTTTATCCTTGTACGGTATACCAGACAAATACATTAAAGTGATTAGTGCTATGCACGAGAATAACACTGCTGCGGTTAAGGTAGGAAATGAGGTTAGCAGCTGGTTTTGTATTAAATCAGGAGTTAAGCAGGATTGTGTTCTATCCCCCTTTATATGGATTATTTTGATGGACTTTGTTTTAAAGAGCACAGGAAAGGCAATGGGAGACCACGGAATCAAATGGGGAGGAAAAAGTCTCCTGGACTTGGATTATGCTGATGATTTAAGCATCCTAGATGAAAGTTTGAGCAAAATGAATGAAGTCTTAGAGGTTTTGCAAGTTCAGGGTGCTAGTATTGGTTTGAAAATTAATGTTAGGAAGACTAAGTCACTAAGGTTAGGAATAAGTGAAGATGAAAAGGTGACATTGGGTAATGAAAAGATTGATAAGGTGGGCAGCTTCACTTACCTTGGTAGTATTATTAGTAAAGATGGTGGGAGCAGTGAAGATGTTAAAAATAGAATAGCCAAGGCTCAGGGTGTTTTTTCACAGTTAAAAAAAGTCTGGAAGAATAGGAAGATAAGTCTGTAAACCAAGATTAGAATATTAGAAGCTACAGTGATGACAGTGGTCAAATATGGCTCTGAAGCATGGACACTCCGAAAAGTGGATGAAGATTTGCTAGATGTTTTCCAGAGAAATTGCTTAAGGATTGTTCTGGGTACCCGGCTGACTGACCGTATTTCAAACAATAGGCTATATGAAAAATGTGGTTCAATACCGCTCTCTAGGTCTATAATGAAAGAAAGGTTGAGGTGGTTAGGGCATGCTGTACGGATTAAGGATGAGAGATTGCCGAATATTGTTCTTTTCGGCCAACCATCTATGGCTAAACGGAAAGCAGGTCGCCCCCGTCTGGGGTAGGAGGACGTCATAAAGAAAGATTTAAAGGAAATGGGAACTTCGTGGGCAGGTGTAAAAAGGGAGGCTTTGAATAGATTGGGATGGAGGAGGAGCGTGCGTAGCTGTGTTGGCCTCAGGCGGCTTGGTGCTGCGATGAGTTGTTAGTTAAGTTAGTAGTCTGAAGGAGTGTGCTACCTATAACTATAGGTGTAAAGATGGTAGCAGTTAAGGTAGTGAAAAGGTGAAAGTGAACTTTTTACTGGTGTGTGAACATTTGTGAACTTTTAATTTTTACTGGTGTGGTATCGACAGGCTCAATGTGCGTTTCGTCTTTGGTATTGTTTGGTTCATTTACTTAGTAGCGTTTTAGTTAGTAGAGTCTGCGGCACTTTGTTTTTCATCGATTCATCTTTATATTCTTTGGTGATATTTTCTGCCTGTGACTTTTTATTTTTTTTTGGCAATTTCACTGTCTATTATCACATTATTTTTACATAGGTAATGATTCCGGTATGTAGACAAGATATGGTTTATGATATTAGTAGAAGAGTTGGCCGTTCTTTTCCCCTTTGCTTTCATTTGAATGCTAATACCCGAAACCTGACGATAGGGTTTAACACTGTCTAACATGCTACCAGAAGCACTAGCAAGAAGATGCCCCTCCTCATCATCTATTGTTACATTTTGAGTCATACACAATTTTTACTGGTGTGTCATCGACAGGCTCCATATGCGTTTCGTCTTCATTGACTGTTTGATCAATGATGTTAGTAACGTTTGCTGGCACTTTGTTTTTCATCGATTCATCTTTATATTCCTTAGTGATATTTTCTGTCAGTGCCCTTTTTATTTTTCTGGCAATTTCACTGTCTATTATCACATTATTTTTACATAGGTAACAGTTCCGGCATATAGACACGATATGGTTTATGATATTAGTAGAAGAGTTGGCCGTTCTTTTCCCCTTTGCTTTCATTTGAATGCTAATACCCGAAACCTGACGATAGGGTTTAACACTGTCTAACATGCTACCAGAAGCACTAGCAAGAAGATGCCCCTCCTCATCAACTATTATTTTTATTTTGGCATTCTCTTTGAGTGGAATCATCTCCAGAGATCTCAATCTCGTATATCCACCATCATAAGAGTTGAATTCTTTTGGTACTCCAAAGAAATTTAATTCCTTACTGTCATGACAACGCATGCATACGTTTCCGATAGTGCTACCAGTTGTACTTGTTTCATAGTTCAAATACTTCTCCATATCAGCATTCAATGCTTCATTAACACTATCATGTGAACACACTTTCTTAAAATGCTTCATCTTCACTTTTTTAAAGATATGAATTATGTGTTTATCCTTCCACTAAGTAAAAAATACTGATTTAATACATGTAATAAACTAGGTAGTGTCGATAACCTGCCATAGAGTGCCAGAGGGAAAGCCGTGTCGTGTCTATGAGCAAGCATGGAGTATGATTGGTAGAGCCGCAAGCATATTTCATGTCATTTTAAGATACGTAAAAAAAGTTGAATAATTTTGAAGTCCAAAAAAAGTGCTACTACAAACATTATTTTTCTAATAATAAAAGGCACGATTAAAATATCTATATCATTTTCATTTTGAATTTGGAAAATTTTAAATGTGAATTTCTTAGGTTTTAAGTATGTTCTATCTCATTCGAAGACATGTAAGAAAAAAGTTGAAAAAAATATATAATGTTCAAAAATAATAAAAAAAAATATTAAAAAAAACTTCAAAAACGAGTATAAAAAATGGGGGGGAGGGGCCCAAAAAGTTCGGGAGCTCCTTGGAGGTTGGGAGTAGGGGCTTTTGGAGGTTGAGGTCCTTGGTGGTTAGGGTCATTGATGATTACGATCCTTGACGCTTCAAACCTATAATCATCTCACTACTTGATTTCTCATTTTTACGTCCTGGAAAGATAAACACATAATTCATTTCTTTAAAAAAGTAAAGATGCAGCATTTTATATCTTTATTAAAGTTATCTTCTTGGCATCTACATCTCTATTAGTATCAACTTTTTAGTATACTAGAATGTTAGAGCATATTTTATATTGACAACACTGTTCAAACGGTACTTGTGTATTATACAGAACACATCCGAGAAGTTAAGATAGGTCAAGTCACAAGGTCATCTTGTCATCGGTAACCATTTCCATAGATTAATTAGTATCAACTTTTTAGTATACTACACTGTTAGAGCATATTTCATGTTGTCAACACTGTTCAAATGTTACTTGTGTATTATACAGAACGCATCCGAAAAGTAAGGCTAGGTTAAGTCACAAGGTCATCTTGTCATCGTTAACCATTTCCATAGATTGATGCTAACGATGCTATTCCAAATTTATAATAAATTGCCTATGAGTTAACAACCCCTTCTGGCTTACCTTAACTGGTAATCAGTTTAACCCTTTTTCACCACCTCCATACAATCCAATCATCAATTAAGATCATTCTCACCCCTATTATTCAATCACTTATTAAGATCATTCATTGCAGAGTTATCTTAATTCTATACCTTTTTTCGCGAATTAAATTAGTTATTATTTACTATTATTTTTATGTTGGCATTCTCTTTGAGTGGAATCATCTCCAGAGATCTCAATCTCGTATATCCACCATCATAAGAGTTGAATTCTTTTGGTACTCCAAAGAAATTTAATTCCTTACTGTCATGACAACGCATGCATACGTTTCCGATAGTGCTACCAGTTGTACTTGTTTCATAGTTCAAATACTTTTCCATCTCAGCATTCAATGCTACAATAACACTATCATGTGAACACACTTTCTTAAAATGCTTCATCTTCACTTTTTTAAAGATATGAATTATGTGTTTATCCTTCCACTACGTAAAAAATACTGATTTAATACATGCAATAAACTAGGTAGTGTCGATAACCTGCCATAGAGTGCCAGTGGGAAAGCCGTGTCGTGTCTTTGAGCAAGCATGGAGTATTATTGGTTGAGCCGCAAGCATATTTCATGTCATTTTAAGATACGTAAAAAAAAGTTGAATAATTTCGAAGTCCCAAAAAAGTGCTACTACAAACATTATTTTTCTAATAATAAAGGGCACGACTAAAATATCTATATTATTTTCATTTTGAATTTGGAAAATTTTAAATGTGAATTTCTTAGGTTTTAAGTACGTTCTATCTCATTCGAAGACATGTAAAAAAAAAGTTGAAAAAAATATATAATGTTTAAAAATAATAAAAAAAAATTATTTAAAAAAAACTTCAAAAACGAGTATAAAAAATGGGGAGAGGGGCCCAAAAAGCTCGGGAGAGGGGGCTCCTTGGAGGTTGGGGGTAGGGGGCCTTTTGAGGTTGAGGTCCTTGGTGGTTAGGGTCATTGATGATTACGATCCTTGACGCTTCAAACCTATAATCATCTCACTACTTGATTTCTAATTTTTACGTCGTGGGAAGATAAACACATAATTCATATCTTTAAAAAAGTGAAGATGCAGCATTTTATATCTTTATTAAAATTATTTTCTTGGCATCTACATCTCTATTAGTATCAACTTTTTAGTATACTAGAATGTTAGAGCATATTTTATATTGAGAACACTGTTCAAACGGTACTTGTGTTTTATACAGAACACATCCGAGAAGTTAAGCTAGGTCAAGTCACAAGGTCATCTTATCATCGGTAACCATATCCATAGATTAATTAGTATCAACTTTTTAGTATACTACAATATTAGAGCATATTTTATGTTGACAACACTGTTCAAATGGTACTTGTGTATTATACAGAACGCATCCGAAAAGTAAGGCTAAGTTAAGTGACAAGGTCATCTTGTCATCGTTAACCATTCCCATAGATTGATGCTAACGATGCTATTCCAAATTTATAATAAATTGCCTATGAGTTAACAACCCCTTCTGGCTTACCTTAACTGGTAATCAGTTTAACCCCTTTTCACCACCTTCAAACAATCCAATCACCAATTAAGATCATTCTTACCCCTGTTATTCATTCACTTATTAAGATCATTCATTGCAGAGTTATCCAAATTCTATACCTTTTTTCGCGAATTAAATTAGTTTACGCAATGATACAGCTTTTTATCATTATTAGATACCACTAATTTTTGATATCTAACACCATATGCTATAAATTCTGGACAAGATGCAAGGTACCTTCAGGCTAGATGTTATTAATGTTTGACAATTTTTTACTCAGAAACATGCTCGTCTTTGCTGTATCTTTAGTAAAGACATTATTTATACTGAAAAAACATGATTATATACCCTCCAGGTGAAACCAGTATTTTATACAGAAAAGTGTATTAAACCTTTGAATACGTAATATGACGAAGTCGAGTTTGGACTTTTGAACCTAGGGAAACATGTCTGACAAGGCTTATAGTCGTGAAATATATAGATACCTACCCATGGTAAGGCATGAACCCGTGAAACTGCACAAATATTCTTGTGTAATTCCTTATGCATCTCTGATTGGCCCAGAAAATGGGCGTTGCCTCAGAAACCAGTCTGCTAAGGCATATATCGGTCGTAGCAATAGATGAATGGCGTATTACGCAATATCCCCTGAAACTGCACTGTATATAGTGTATATGGAGTAAGTCACTCCTGAAATATCCCCTAGCGTCAATAGATGCATTACTACTATTGAAAGTTCTAATTCCTTTTTTAATAGTCAAAATGTGTCAGAAGGTGACTATCCCCCTTGCCTTCTTTACCCCAAATCTATTCGATTGACTTTTTCAGATACCCCTTGTGAAGTTCGAAGGTTAAATAACAAAAATCCGGGGTCAACAGAAACCCTTAGAGCCTGGGGACAAGTGTCGTAGGTTATGGAAATTTTGATCAGAAATGTTTGGGGGGATTCTCCCTCTGATTCCTTACGACTTAAAAAGGGCAATAGTCCTCTCAATTTCCAGTCGAAAGAGCCTTGTTTGAAGTTTTTACGACAACACTTTCTATATGACATTATATGCCCCCAGGGCATTACTTAAAACCTTAGCCCTGAGGGCTGTTGGGAGTTGTCATACTCAAAAACAAAATTTCCAGACCCTTTAACTACATACAACAAAATTGCTATATCAAAATGTTTATCGGAAGTGTTTGGGGAAATCATGGGTATAGGGGGCATTCGACTCTGATCGCTTTTAACTATTATAACGGGCACTAGCCATATCCATTCCTAATTGAATGAGTCCGTTTTGAAGTTTATACGCTGGCAAAGACCTAATTTCCAGTACTTTGAATTATGTTGAACAAAATGCCTATCTCAAAATTTGGATTAGATGCATTTGTGGAAATGGTAGGCGTGAGAGGGGAGTTAGTTGCCCTCCAATCACTGTCACTATTAAATACGGCACTAGTGCTTTCAATTTCCAATCGAATGAGCCCTTTTTGAAGTTTCTACGACAACGCTTTCTATAAAACCTTTTATCCCCACAGGGCAAATCTTAAAACCCTTGCGCTGAGGTCTGTGGGGGGAGTGTCATCCTCAAAGACATAATTTTCGTAGTTTTCCAGAAAGTTGAAGAAAATGGCTATCTCAAAATTTTTATTGTATGTTTTGGGCAAATGGTGGTTGTCAGAGGGGTGTTAGTTTTCCTCCAATCACTTTTAACTATTAAAAAGGGCACTAGCCCTTCGAATTTTTTGAATTTTCTATTATAACGCTCTATAAAAACCTTAAATTTTCCCAAGGCATAACTTAAAAACCTTGCCCTGAGGGGTGTGTGGGGGGGAGGGGTATCATCCTCAAAGACATAATATCCAGAACTTTTCAACTACGTTGAAAAAATGGCTATCTCAAAATTTTGATTGGATGTGTTTGGGGAAATGGTGGGCGTGAGAGGGGGGCTAGCTGCCATCTAATTATTTCAACTATTAAAAAGGGCCCTAACCCCTTAAATTTTCAATCGAATGAGCCCTTTTTGAAGTTTTACGAAAACTGTTTCTACTAAAACCTCATATGACCTCAGAGCATAACTTACAACTTTAGCCCTGAGGGCTCTGGGGGGAGTGTTATCCTCACAGACCTAATTTCCAAATTTTTCATCTACGTTGAACAAAATGGCTATCTCAGTATTTTGATTGGATGTGTTTGGGGAAATGGTGAACGTCAGAGGGGGGCTAGTTGCCCTCCTATCCCTTTTGACTTTTAAAAAGGACATTAGCCCTTTCAATTTCCAATCAAATGAGCTATTTTTAAAGTCTCTACGACAACGCTTTCTATAAGAACCTTATAGGCCCCCAGGGCATAGCTTACAACCCTTTTCTAGGGGTTTGTGTCCTTAAAATCATGATTTCCAGAGCTTTCACCTACGTTCAAAAAAATGGCTATCTCAAAATTCCCATTGATTTGTTTGGGGAAATGGTGGGTGTGAGAGGGGATTAGTTGCTCTCCATTCACATTCGACTTTTAAAAAGGGCACTAGCCCTTTCAGTTTCCAATCAAATGAGCCCTATTTGAAGTTTCTACGACAACACTTTCTATAAGAACCTTATATGCCCCCGGGGTATAAATTACAACCCTTGCCCTGAGGGCTCTGAGGAGGTTGTCTGCCTAAAAGACCGAATTTCCGGAACTTTTAACTACGTTGAACATAATGAATATCTCAAAATTTTTATTGGATGTGTTTGTGGAAATGGTGGGCGTGAGAGGGAGGCTAGTTGCCCTCTAATTACTTTCAACTATTAAAAAAGGCAATAACCCTTTCAATTTCCAATCGAATGAGCCTTTTTTGAAGTTTCACGACAACGCTTTCTATAAAAAACCTCATATACCCCCAGGTCATAACTTACAACGCTTGCCCAGTGGACTGTGGGGGTTGTCACCCTCAAAAGCATAATTTCCAGAACTATCAACTACGTTGAAAAAAATGGCTATCTAAAAATTTTGATTGTATGTTTTTGGGAAAATGTTGGGTGTGAGAGAGGGGTTAGTTGCCTTCCAATTATTATTGACTATTAAAAAGGTCACTAGCCATTTCAATTTCCAATCAAGTTAGCCCTTTTTCAAGTTTCTACGACAACACTTTCTATAAGAACCCTATATGCCCCCAGGGTATAACTTACAACCCTTTCCCTGAGGGCTATGGGGGGAGGGGGTTGTCATCCTTAAAGACCTAATTTCCAAAACTTTCAACTACGTTGAACAAAATGGCTATCTAAAAATTTTGATTGTATGTATTTCGGGAAAAGACTTTCTCCAAATATTTTTTTATTTGGGGGCAAATAACTTTAATGTATTTGTCTGGTATATCATACAAGGATAAGACCTTTGCTATAGCTCTTCTATCAACAGAAACGACCGCTTGCTCATAATCTATAAAAGTGAGGACCAAGGTGTTTGACGACTTAGGCAGGCACTTCTCAATTATTAACCTAAGAATGAAAATTTGGTCGACACATCCTCTACTTTTTCTAAAACTGCACGGTTCTTATCTTAAAACTTTGTCTACAGCATCTCTCAGTCTAAAAAAAGTATCATATTACAAAGTGATTTGCTACCTACAGAGTTCAGACTAATGCCTCGACAATTACCACACTCACTCTTATCACCTTTCTTATATAGTGGTTTAATTAAGGTTTTCCTAAATTGTCAGGTCCTTCCCCTTTTTCAAAAATCATATTTATAATCTTCAGTAGCTTATTTCTAACTTCAGAGCCACCATATTTAAGAAACTCATTTGCACACTATTCATGGGCGCCCATATGGGGGGGGCAGGGGGCTTCCGTCCCCCCCCCCCTTGGTTGAATGATGCTGTCTTATTTTTATATTTTTGTTCTTAGATTTCTATTATATAGCATTAAAAGTGCCAATTGGACGAGGTTTGCCTGCCCCTGGAATTCAGCTTATGGGCGTCCATGCCAGGAGCCTGAACTTTAATAATAAAGTTCTGGTGTTTTCAGAACTTTCAACTACGTCGAAGAAAATGACTATCTCAAAATTTTGATTGGATGTGTTTGGAGAAAAGGTGGGCGTGAGAGGGGGGGGGGGGTTAGTTGCCCTTCAATCACTTTTGAATATTAAAAACAGCACTAGCCCCTTGAATTTCAAATCGAATGAAATGGTGGTCGTAGAAAGGGTGTTAGGGGCCTTCCAATCCTTTTAGATTACTAAAAAGGGGATTAGCCATTCCAATTTTTAATCAAATGAGCCCTTTTTGAAGTTTCTATAACAACTTCTTCGGTATGAAGTGCCATGGTATGGAAAAAAAAATTGTGCCAACATCGTTCTTTAGTTAGGCAGCACTCTTTTCTGCTGTCTGTGATTCCTTGAATTCCTTGTCTTTAACGCGGAATTTTTTTCCGGATATCCCCCCCTCCCTCTGTGAAAATTTTCTCCCTTAAAAAATTACTCATTGAAGATTTTCCCCTGGAAAATCCCCCACCCCATGGAGAGATCCCCTAGACAATTTCAACACGGTGTAATTTTCCCCCTCACTAATATCCTCAACAATATTATCGACACACAAAATTTAGTCGGCAAAAAGATAATAAGACAAATAAAATACTCTCATACACAAATTCAGTAAAATTTACCCTGAAAATTTTACCCACTGGAAACTTCCGTTCCAATAAAATTCTCATCCTGGTAAGCCTCATATTGGGCTTCAAATATTTCTTTCAAAACTGATGGACAAATTAATGGGATATTCAACCCTCCCTCCGAAAAAAGATGTCTGTTTTCTTTACAATAACAAACCTTATGTGGAAAAATAGATAAGTTTCATAACTTGTGGGGGGGGGGGTCAAAATATCATAAAAGGCCTAGTTTTCGGACCTTTCAATTAGGCTAAATAAAATGGATGTGTGTAAAATATTAGCGGCAAAGTTTAGGGATAAAAGAACGTGGGAGAAAGGCTGACTTGCCCCCCTTTTCCAAAAATTAGGCAAGTTCTCTCTGGCTCGTACCTTCTGATGGTTTAAAACTATAGTTAATGATTCTTATATGTTTGGCATCAGAATAATAAGCTAATTCTGTAAATTTGGGGTAGGGCCAAAGTTAGATTCTCTTAAGCCTTTGCCGCTTTTTCAGTCTTATTGGACAGAAGGACTGCTTGAATGTTGGGCAAAAACGCCTCCTTGGGCAATGGTAACCCCCGACAAGAGCTTGTTCAGTTCTTCTTAGTTTCTAATGGCAAGCTGAAGGTGACGAGGAATGATATGAGTTTTTTTGTTGTCTTGTGCAATTTTTAAATTGCATTAATCTTTTTTTACTTATTTTGTAGATTATGATCCCATGCTAAACTGCTACTAAACGAAAAGAAAATTATTGATTTATGGAATTATTGAAACTATGAACTATGAAACATGCTTCAATACAATGAAGAAAAAATCTAAATAAATAATGGAATATTTCGACCTAGTTATAGGTAATGTTGCACTTTATATGACGGAGATATCAAAATTCTGATTTTTGGATTTTCAGTCAGTTACTATTGAGCTGAGTAAGTTCCTTTTGTACACTTTCTTAACAGGAACTGTTTGATTTGGAAGAATTCACAAGAAAAAAGAATTTACAAGAACGAGTTCACCAGCTTTTTTTATGCTATTTAGTTGAGTTCAGTATAGTGAAGTCATCTGGTTATTTGGGCTTCAAATATTTCTTTAAAAATATTTGGACAAATTCGTTGAAGAAAATGACTATCTTAAAATTTTGATTGGATGTGTTTGGAGAAAAGGTGGGCGTGAGAGGGGGGGGGGGGTTAGTTGCCCTTCAATCACTTTTGAATATTAAAAACAGCACTAGCCCCTTGAATTTCAAATCGAATGAAATGGTGGTCGTGGAAAGGGTGTTAGGGGCCTTCCAATCCTTTTAAATTACTAAAAAGGGGATTAGCCATTCCAATTTTTAATCAAATGAGCCCTTTTTGAAGTTTCTATGACAACTTCTTCGGTATGAAGTGCCATGGTATGGAAAAAAAAATTGTGCCAACATCGTTCTTTAGTTAGGCAGCACTCTTTTCTGCTGTCTGTGATTCCTTGAATTCCTTGTCTTTAATGCGGAAATTTTTTCCGGATATCCCCCCCCCTCCGTCTGTGAAAATTTTCTCCCTTAAAAAATTACTCATTGAAGATTTTTCCCCTGGAAAATCCCCCACCCCATGGAGAGATCCCCTAGACAATTTCAACACGGTGTAATTTTCCCCCTCACTAATATCCTCAACAATATTATCGACACACAAAATTTAGTCGGCAAAAAGATAATAAGACAAATAAAATACTTTCATATATGAATTCAGTAAAATTTACCCTGAAAAGTTTACCCACTGGAAACTTCCGTTCCAATAAAATTCTCATCCTGGAAAGCCTCATATTGGGCTTCAAATATTTCTTTCAAAACTGATGGACAATTAATGGAATATTCAACCCTCCCTCCGAAAAAAGATGTCTGTTTTCTTTACAATAACAAACCTTATGTGGAAAAATAGATAAGTTCCATAACTTGTAAACCTCTCCTCAATGACTTGGGGGGGGGGGGGGGGGGGGTCAAAATATCACAAAAGGCCTAGTTTTCGGACCTTTCAATTAGGCTAAATAAAATGGATGTGTGTAAAATATTAGCGGCAAAGTTTAGGGATAAAAGAACGTGGGAGAAAGGCTGAGTTGCCCCCCTTTTCCAAAAATTAGGCAAGTTCTCTCTGGCTCGTACCTTCTAATGGTTAAAACTATAGTTAATGATTCTTATATGTTTGGCATCAGAATAATAAGCTAATTCTGTAAATTTGGGGTAAGGCCAAAGTTAGATTATCTTAAGCCTTTGCCGCTTTTTCAGTTTTATTGGATAGAAGGACTGCTTGAATGTTGGGCAAAACGCCTCCTTGGGCAATGGTAACCCCCGACAAGAGCTTTTTCCGTTCTTTTTCCGTAGGTAATGTTGCACTTTATATGACGGAGATATCAAAATTCTGATTTTTGGATTTTCAGTCAGTTACTATTGAGCTGAGTAAGTTCTTTTTGTACACTTTCTTAACAGGAACTGTTTGATTTGGAAGAATTCACAAGAAAAAAGAATTTACAAGAACGAGTTCACCAGCTTTTTTCATGCTATTTAGTTGAGTTCAGTATAGTGAAGTCATCTAGTTATTTGGGCTTCAAATATTTCTTTAAAAATATTTGGACCAATTCAAGACCAAACTTTACCCAAATATTTTATAAAGTCAGCTATAGTTTAGTTAAAGGTCCAGGTGATCAAAATTAACACATGAAAAATTCTAACAGAGTTTTACCTCTTAGCGATAAGAATTATTATCTAAATCCTTATTTAGGTGTTCATTTAAGTAAAGAGCCCTTCTGACTTTATTTAAATACACTTGAAAATTTAAGCGTAATGTGATTAATATTGACAGAATAAATTATACCTACAAATAAAATAAAATTGATCATCACAATGAGAGGGTAAATTTCCCAAAATCTAGTAAAAACTATCATGATTTATAGTAAACAAAACTTTTTTTTATTTTCCATGAATTCAGGGAAAAAAATTATCGTAAAAATATGACAATTAACAATTTTTGCTTGTCTGTTTTACAATTTACAATTTTGCTTGTCTGTCTCAGAGACAGACAAGCAGTCACCTATTTTCATAAACAGA
>CM051258.1:21056673-21109173 GCA_027921565.1 Artemia sinica
AATTTCAGCCCCCCTAACCTAACCCCATCCCCATATTTGCAAATATATATCCTGAATTGACATATATAGGGGGGCTAAAATTCATTTCCAATAGGAATGATTGTTATATTTGTAATCAGCATAAAAAAGGCATCAAATGGTATATTCACTTTATTTGAAACTCAATAATATGATTTGGTAAAAATTTACCCATTAGGGAGGGGGGGGGGGTAAATTTTATTTCTGATGTAAATGGGAGGTAAGTTTAAACTTTACCCCCACCCCCCTAATGTGCAAATATATACCCTGAATTGGTATATAGGGGTGGTGGTAAAATTCATTTCCAACAAAAATGAGCATTATATTTGGAAAGAGCAAAAAAAAGCATCATGTGGTATATTCATTTTATTTTTAAGTCAATAATATGATTTAATAAATATTTACCCTTAATTGTTTGATTCTTGTATTTAGAAATAGCATTAAAAAGGAAATAAGTACCATAAAGGAGGCTAATGTGACTTGAAACCCCTTTTTGTATTTTTAACTATATCTGGTAAACCATTTTTAGTGATTCATTTGTTCTACTAGGGCATATTTTGGTGAGTCACAACCTTGACTACAAAATATGATTTTTTTTTTTTTTTTTTAATTCAACCTCAAGTGGTAAAACAAATATAAAGTTTCTAAGACTAAGCTGATGCCAAATATTTGAAACAAAACCTAAACATTCCTTCAAAAGTTCAAAATTCATGCAAAATTAAAAATGGTTCTAAAGCAACTTGTTTTGTTCCTGCAAGATACACTTCCTGTATCTCAGGAACAGCATAAGTACCTTGGGGGTTCAAGGATTTTTTTTTGATTTCTGACTTGTTATATCACTGACCATTCTTCTACTTCTGACTTCTTCCAATGAATAGGGCCACTCATAGCCATTCAAAAACACTGCCAGTCAGTTATAAGCACACAATATATAGTGGTTTCAAATCACCCCTTACAACATGAAAAAATGATTAAATTTACTTCAAGTAATTACTAGTTTATCAGATAAAAAGAAAGATTTGATAGTTTCATGTTCCCTAGCCTAATTTACAGACAACTTAACAAAAGATAAGTTTTGGACATAGAAGTTATAGTCTTGGCCTTACATGTCACATAAATCAACTTGCAAATTTCATTGCTCAGAACAGTAGTTCTAGTTATTTTTGTCTTGCACCCCTATCTTGTTAAAACTTCAGTCAATTAATTTCATATAGTAGCCCCAAAACTGACCTTTAATCTAAGCTATTGTGAGACTCTAGATGATATAGTTAGGCAACTATGTCAGTACCTATGTCAGTCAGTGGTTGGTATTGAATAAATTTTTAGTTGAAATATATATATTTTAGTAAGGATAAAAAGTGGTTTTGTATTCTTTGATATAATGTTGATAATTATACAGTTATAATTTTGTGATTGCTAGGTCTTGACAAGTTAGAATTGATTGACTTTAGATTAAACAAGAACAGTGAAAGAAGAGATAAGAAAACTAGAAACAGTATTTAAAAAAAAGAAAACCAAAAACAATTAACCCCCTACCCCACATGCACAAAAAAGCAAATCAAATATATTTAAGCTACTCCAACCCAGTTTTTCAACTTAATTTTCAACTACGTTTTTTCAACTTAAAGTACAGATCAACATTTAAAAAGGAAAAAAAAATAGTCCAAATATTAGTGGGGCTGCACCCTCCTAAATCCCTTACTCATTAAACTAATTATTGCTTTGACAAAGCTTTTTATTCTAATTAAACATCCCTAATGGTTATTATGTCTTTCTAAAAAAATTAGGAAAAAATGTCAAACTTTAGCATAGAGAGAGGGGGAAGCCCTCTCATATATTGAAAATTTTTTTATTTAAAGTTTTAATGTAGGTCCTTACTTTTAGTTGAAAAACTTATTTTTTCTATTTAATATCATAAATGGGTTACTGTATTGAGCTAAACAACACATGATTAACACAACATCTGATTAATAGATAATTTCTGAGCTTTGTCTGTTTTGGTGGGCATTTTCAGGCTGAAAAATCTCTTCCTAGCTGATTTATCTATATGGGTTGCCTCCCTATAGTAGCATAATATTTGTAGGCATGGATATATAATGAATTGGAGGTAATAGGCTTGGAACTGTCTTTGCAGGATTTTGACTCTTGTTGATTGAAGAGCATTGCCAAGTGCTGAAAACTATTTTATGACAAAGAATAGGCCCAGGATTGTGCAAAGCCTCCCTTCATACTGGAGGTCCCAGGGACTTCTTGCTGTCCAGTTCTAAGTGAGTTGAAGCACTTTGGTGTAGACTTGGGCAGATGTGTTGGCCCCTCTCCCTCATTGGTATCCAGGACTATTGCTTTTCCTGAGGCCAAAATAATTTCAATGATTTAAAGAACATAAAAATTGGAACTTGGAATGTTTTGATGTTGAAATAATAGCTATTGTATTGAGATTTTGACAGACAAATTGAGACAATTCAAACTGAACTGATTAGGAGTTGCAGAAATTTATATCCCAGGAGTAGGAAGCATGACTTTAGAGGATATAGAATTTGTTAACTCAGGCAGGAAGGATGAGGTACAAGGGCAGGGAGTAGGGCTCATGATGAGTAAGGTAGCTGCTAAGTCTTTTTTAGGCTCGAAAGGTATTAATAATATGAATACTAATTGCTCATTTTATGGTTAAAAAGTTCAGGGTATCAGTTATGGCAGTACCATATATAGAACTGTAGAGCCAACTGATGGAGATACTAGTTATTCAGATGAATTTTACTTACAGTTATAGAAGCAAATAGACAGGGTCCCAGATAGAAATATGGTGTTTTTATTAGGAGATTTTAACAACCAGGCTGGTAGAAATAGGAATCGATAGTGTCCTAGCCTAGGTAAATTTTGATGTAGGAAAAGACAACAACAATGGCTACAGACTGTTGAATGGGAAAATGAAACAGCAATGTATACAGACTGTTGCAATTTTGTATGCATAACAATCTAGTTATAACAAATATGGTGTTTGGTTATAAAATGGCCCATAAGTGGATTGATGGTGATCTTTATAAGTAAAGATCACCATCTGGTAGTGTCTAGTGTTAATTTAAAGTAGAGATTTTGGAAGAGTAACTGCCTCATGGAAAGTTATGATGTTAGTAGACTCCAGGATGAGAATTTGAGAAAAACGTTTCAGGAACAATTGAATACTAAACTGAAGAGTTCAAATTTTACAATATGGAAGATGGTGGGAATTATTTTGGGAAATAATTTGTGAAGTTGCTGACAGTGTCTTAGGGAAGAAAGTTAGGAATGCAGCTAGGAATATTAGTGGAAGCTTTATGTTTAATAGTGAGGAGAAAGGGCTTGTACCAGAATTATTTGAGTGACAGATTTTATGAAAACAAAAGAAATAAAAAGAAACTGAGAAAGCATTAAAATATGAACTAATGAGGTGTGAAGTGGAGGCCATGGATAAAATTAGAAGGATCTGGAAGATGAAGCTATATGGCACATTAGTTAAATATTGTGCTAGTTTTAATAAACTGAGAGAGAGAGGGTAGTAAATCAGGTCTTGTCCTAGTTAAAGATAAGAACAGGGCTTCAATTAGTGATAAGGAAAGAGTTAAAGAGAGATGGGCAGAACATTTTGAGAATATGCTAAACCAAGATAGAGTTGCAGGAAAAGATATAGAAGAAAATGAAAAAGTTTGTGATACCTTGGATGTGATGGAAGATTTCTTTTGTGAGGAAGAATTAGCAACAGTACTAAAAGGATTAAAAATTAATAAGGCTCCAGGTGCTGATAGTTTGGTAAAAGAGTTTCTTAAATATAGCAGTTCTGAGGTTAGAAATAAGTTACTGAAGATTGTAAATATGATTTTTGAAAAAGGGGAAGTACCTAGCGATTTTAGGAAAACCTGAATTAAACCACTATATAAGAAAGGTGATAAGAGTGAGTGTTAGTAATTATTGAGGCATTAGTAGGTATCTGTAGGTAGCGAATTATTAAACACCTTTAGTCCTGATTTTTGTAGATTATGAGCAAGCATTAAATTTTGTTGATAGAAGAGGTTTAGTAAAGGTTTTATCCTTGTATGGGATTCCCCTTTATATGGATCATCTTGATGGATTTTGTCTTCAGAAGCACAGGAAAGGCAATGGGAGACCATGGAACAGTGCAGATCCAGGGGGGGGGGGCAAGGAAGGCGCTTGCCCCCCTTGCTTATGCTAAAGTAGAGTAATTTACTTAATTACCTCAAGTTTGCGTTAATTAAACTTGCTTCTAATGTAACTTTATTGGATCAACCTTTTTTGCACCCCCCTAAATTTTTTATAAGATCAACCTATTTTACCCCCCCCCCCCAAAAAAAAAAAAATCCTGGATCCGCCCCTGCCATGGAATGAAATAGGGTGGAAGAAATCTCCTGGAATTATATTCTGCTGTTGATTTAAGTGTCCTAGATCAAAATGTGAGCAAAATGAATAAAATTTTAGAGGTTTTGCAAGTTCAGGGGTCTAGAATAGGTTTGAAAATAAAATTAAGAAGACTAAGTCACTTAGGCTAGGAATAAGTCAAGATGAAAAGGTGACGTTGGGTAACAAAAAGATTGATCAGATAGAAATCTTTCACTTACCTTGATAGTATTATTAGGAAAGACGTTCAGAGAAGTGAAAATATTAAAATTAGAATAGTCAAGGCTCATGGTGCTTTTTCACAGTAAAAAAAGATTTGTACGAATCGAAAGATAAGTCTGCAAACCAAGATTAGAATATTGGAAGCTACAGTGATGGCAGTGGTCAAATATGGCTTGGAAGCAAGGGAGCTGCAAAAAGCAGATGAAGATGTGTTAGATGTTTTCCAGAGAAATTGCCTACGGATTGTTCTGGGTACCCAGCTGACTGACTGTATTTAAATCAGTAGGCTCTTCAGAAAGTATGGTTCAATCCTGTTTTCTAGGGCTATACTGAGAGAAAGGTTGAGATGGTTAGGGCATGTTCTGTATATGAAAGAGGAAAGATTGCCAAAGATTGTGCTTTTTGAGCAACCATCTTGGGCTAGACGGAAAGTTTTAATGACTGTATTAAAGAATTTCTGGCAGAATTATTTGGGGGCTATTTTCCGCGTGGCTTGATTTCTGGGAAATAATTTCCATCGAAGGGGGTATTTTTAGAGTGATTAAGAAACCAATTAGAGCTTAATGTCTTGTTCAAATGAAAGAATGCTAAGTAGAATTTTTCAGGCGTAAATGTCTGCAAGTAATTTTACAGGGAGGGGGGATTCTCGGCTAGGATGTAAAAGTCTGGAAGGAATTTGACAGGGTGAAGGTTTTCTTTACGTTGCATGAAATTTCACCAATGGAGATTTCTGTGAGGGGGAGGGTCGCCCCTCCATATAAAAAGGGTGTTTCCCTTCTTAATACCTTGCTCTTTATAGTAGGGAGGGGGTCACTACTTCGAGATACGCAAGAAAATGGCCAATCAGAGACCTACAATCCGGAGATACACAAGATCACATCGTCTTTCTAGGCCAATCAGGGGCATAGAATACTGACGGGGGTGACGTGATATTTTCACTGAATACGAGCATGACAATGCTATTGATCTACTAACGGTACAAGATCATTGCGTGATCAGTCTAGAGTTAGCAGTGCACTAGCATGAATGAACAAATTGAGTTAAAAATATCCTTTTATTGCGACTGTTCTATATGTAAAGGACATTATCATGATTTTGAGCATTCTCATGAACCTACTACATGTTTAGACAGAGTAGACTCTAGAATAGACGAGAAAAATTTGGAGGAAATGAGGAAAAGAATCGTGATTGATATGGAGAGAAATTTATACAGGGTACAAGTAAGGACTCATAAAACGAGGTTTGATACGACAGAAAAGGAAGAGGAAGATCGAAAGGAGAGACAGAGAAGTGAAAACTATCTCTACAGAGATAGCTCAAAATATACTATAAAAGACAATGATGGAAATTCAAAGAAAAGTTTGCACAGTACAAGATATAACGTTGAATATTATGATGAATATGATTTAAGAGAAGAGAGAAAGTGGCTCTTTAAGAGAGAACATAAAAGATTATTATATGGAATGGATTTTGAAAATCAAAAATCATTCTGGAAGAGTTCTCATATACCATTTTACGATAAATCTCATTATTGATATGATTGCTAAGTTTTGTACCGTAATCTTATAATAAATTGAGACAATTCAAACTGAACTGATTAGGAGTTGCAGAAATTTATATCCCAGGAGTAGGAAGCATGACTTTAGAGGATATAGAATTTGTTAACTCAGGCAGGAAGGATGAGGTACAAGGGCAGGGAGTAGGGCTCATGATGAGTAAGGTAGCTGCTAAGTCTTTTTTAGGCTCGAAAGGTATTAATAATATGAATACTAATTGCTCATTTTATGGTTAAAAAGTTCAGGGTATCAGTTATGGCAGTACCATATATAGAACTGTAGAGCCAACTGATGGAGATACTAGTTATTCAGATGAATTTTACTTACAGTTATAGAAGCAAATAGACAGGGTCCCAGATAGAAATATGGTGTTTTTATTAGGAGATTTTAACAACCAGAAGGGTAGAAATAGGAATCGATAGTGTCCTAGCCTAGGTAAATTTTGATGTAGGAAAAGACAACAACAATGGCTACAGACTGTTGAATGGTAAAATGAAACAGCAATGTATACAGACTGTTGCAATTTTGTATGCATAACAATCTAGTTATAACAAATATGGTGTTTGGTTATAAAATGGCCCATAAGTGGATTGATGGTGATCTTTATAAGTAAAGATCACCATCTGGTAGTGTTTAGTGTTAATTTAAAGTAGAGATTTAAAGTAGAGATATGATTGCTAAGTTTTGTACCGTAATCTTATAATAAATTGAGAAAATTCAAACTGAACTGATTAGGAGTTGCAGAAATTTATATCCCAGGAGTAGGAAGCATGACTTTAGAGGATATAGAATTTGTTAACTCAGGCAGGAAGGATGAGGTACAAGGGCAGGGAGTAGGGCTCATGATGAGTAAGGTAGCTGCTAAGTCTTTTTTAGGCTCGAAAGGTATTAATAATATGAATACTAATTGCTCATTTTATGGTTAAAAAATTCAGGGTATCAGTTATGGCAGTACCATATATAGAACTGTAGAGCCAACTGATGGAGATACTAGTTATTCAGATGAATTTTACTTACAGTTATAGAAGCAAATAGACAGGGTCCCAGATAGAAATATGGTGTTTTTTATTAGGAGATTTTAACAACCAGGCTGGTAGAAATAGGAATCGATAGTGTCCTAGCCTAGGTAAATTTTGATGTAGGAAAAGACAACAACAATGGCTACAGACTGTTGAATGGTAAAATAAAACAGCAATGTATACAGACTGTTGCAATTTTGTATGCATAACAATCTAGTTATAACAAATATGGTGTTTGGTTATAAAATGGCCCATAAGTGGATTGATGGTGATCTTTATAAGTAAAGATCACCATCTGGTAGTGTCTAGTGTTAATTTAAAGTAGAGATTTTGGAAGAGTTAATTTTCCAAAATCTTTATTAATTTTCTCCTACTCGATAAGCCTAGAGTAAGGATACCAGCACAGACTTTTGTACCCCCCCCCCCCTCCTCCGCCAAGTTTTCTATCAAAGATAAAAAATTTCATAGAAGTTAGCTGTGTAATGTATTTTTTTTCTTAAGAAATCAACCATTCCCCCTTTTTTTTCTTCTAAGCTATTAAAATAAAAGCATATGTCAAAATATTTTTATTCAAATGTTAAATCAACGTTAACAACACTTTTTAAAAATATAACATCCGGTCTATTACTTGAATATCAGTGTCATTTTTGTTTTCCATTATCACTCTCAACTCAGCCAGTAGGGGAAGATCACCGTCCAAATCCTCGCGTACTCTTATATTCCTTTGGGGGGCAGACTATCCAACAAACGCTCTTCGTGTTCGACGCAGAGTCGACCCGAAGGCCCCCTCCTCAACAAATCCTCCGAGGTATACGACAACCCATCCGTCGTGTAATGAACTTCCATCACACCATCTGTAGCGCCAATGTTTGTGGCGCAAAGAAGAAGCTCCTCGCTTTCGGTGAGCTCCCACTCGGACCATACATCCTCTCATTCATGAACACTATGGTTGACATATTCATCCCATATGGATTGCCCCTCTTGGATATACTCGGGGGTTTCATATAAAAGAAATAAACAAATGAGAAATAGGAATACTTAATATTTTTCTACATATCTATAATTTTCGTGTCTAAAATTCGACAGTTTGGTGGATATGGATTATTTACATACGGTACGAGATTTAATGTCCTTTGTAAAAGCATGTACGAGATTTAATGTCCTTACTTAAAGCCTGTACGAGATTTAATGTCCTTGGTAAAAGCCTTTACGAGATTTAATGTCCAATTTCTGAAAAAAAGGGGGGAAACAACCTTGAAAAATCAAGTGACATTAATGAAAATGACGGCGCATCAACCGAACGCCTTCAACGAGAGCTCCGGTTGATCGCCACCAAAATGTCACAAAGCCGCCAGCGCGCCACCATCACCAGCGTTTGGTGTTGAGGTGTTAGCGTTTGGCTTACTTTGAATTACTTTACGACAATTCTTTGTTGTCAACCACAAAGTCGGAGCTATTCCTTTCTCGTGTAGTTAAGTATTTCGATTTTACTGATTAGAAATCAAGCAGAGCTTGTTTGTACTATCTCCGAGTTTTTGGAGATTTCCACGAAAATCTATTTGACCCCCCCCCCCCCCGAAAAAATGAGTTCCCTAAATCCCCGAAAATCATCCAATCACGATGCCTCCCCTTAGTGATTTATGTCTAGTGACTATCCCCGTTCGTTAATTTCTGTCTCTTTAGTTACTTTGCATTGTTACCCACATCCTCGTCAAGGACATTCGTCAAGTTCTTGCTTTATAATATACAGGGTGTTTCTGTTAATAAGATTAGCATGTTATCTTCCACTGTTACTCACATTTTGAATCATGTAAAATAATATTTTTATCAAAATTCCATTTTAGTTTATTCAGACGAAAACTAGATTTTGTCAAATTAAGAAGGTAGAAACAATTTTAAGAAATTCCAATGCCTATCTACTTATTCCATACGTATCGACCTTAGTTCTGACCATTTGCAGGAGCTTTTTGATAATAACTTTAGCTATTAACTCTATTAACGTTTTCTATAAATTTTTAAAAATAATGAAAAAAACACGTTATTAATATTACTGTATTTGAAAATAAAAAGTGTTGAAGTTAAATCACTGAATTTCTGATGGATTTTGCAATATCGGGCATCTTCGAGAGTATCCATTGTGCGAAAAAACCGAACTTCATCTTCAGGGTCTTGAATGGAATGAGGATATTTCTCACAATTAAAGTCCTCCAAGTTGAATAAAGGAATATTTATATCACATTTTTCTATTAGTTCCTTATCGGTCGGCACGTTTCCTTTAACGTAAACAGCTCTCACTCTGAAGAAACTACATATTTCTCGAATATCCTCTTGTACTTATTCTATTTCACAACCATTTTCATTAAATGTTCTAATGATTTTATCGTAAAAGCCATTACGGTTTATAAAATTCAATGCTGTACGCCATCATTTTGTATCATACTTATACATATTGTACTTAAGATTCCACTTATATGTATAAACTTCATGATATTCCTCATCTACTAATAGAAATACCGCCTCGAATATAACACCAATTGAGGAATGTTGCAGTTCAATATATTCCGGGTCAATCACGCCAATCATTACAATATTTCCTGAAGAAAATGATCCATTATTAAAAAACTTAGCCCATCATTCATAAACAATAATGAAGAAAACCAATTTCTACTAATTATCGACATTAAATTATCAAGAAGGCTATTATTTCTTTGAAATACACATTTACATTATAATTTTCATGTTTTTGATTTTATATTGATGAAGAATTTAAACACAGCTTCAACTAGCTATTTTTTTTGTTCAGCATAGTTGAAAGGTCTAATATCACAGTCAAACTAAGAGGTTACATTTTGACACTGTGGACAGTTTACTACATTTTAAGGTTTTCTAGTTTCAAAATGCTATTGTTGGTCACCATCTCTAATCATTCATAAACAATACTGAAGAAAACCAATCTCCACTAATTATCGACATTAAATTATTAAGAAGCCTATTATTTCTTTGAAATACACGTTTACATTATAATTTTAATGTTTTTTATTTTATATTGATGAAGAATTTAAACACAGCTTCAACTAGCTATTTTTTTGTGTTCAGTATAGTTGAAAGGTCCAATAGCATAGTCAAAGTAAGAGATTACATTTTGACATTGTTGACAATTTACTACATTTTAAGGTTTTCTAATTTAAACACAGCTTCAACTAGCTATTTTTTTTGTTCGGCATAGTTGAAAGGTCCAATATCACCGTCAAACTAAGAGATTACTTTTTGACATTGTTTGACAATCTACTACATTTTAAGGTTTTCTAATTTAAACACAGCTTCAACTAGCTATTTTTTTGTTCGGCATAGCTGAAAGGCTCATTACCTCAGTCAAACTAAGAGATTACATTTTGGCACTTTTGACAATTTACTACATTTTAAGGTTTTCTATAGTTTCAAATGTTATTGTCAGTCACCATCTTTAATCATTCATAAACAACACTGAAGAAAACCAATTTACACTAATTATCTACATTAAATTATTAAGAAGGCTATGATTTTTTTGAAATACATTTACATTATAATTTCATGTTTTTGATTTTATAGTGATGAAGAATTTAAACACAGCTTAAACTATCTATTTTATTTGTTCGGCTTAGTTGAAAGGTCCAATATCACAGTCAAACTTAGACATTGCATTTTGACATTGTTGACAATATACTACATTTTAAGGTTTTCTTTAGTTTCAAAATGTTATTGTCATTACATTTTGACATTTTTTGACAATTTACTACATTTTAAGGTTCTCTAATTTAAACACAGCTTCAACTAGCTATTTTATTTGTTCGGCATATTTGAAAGGTCCAATATCACAGTCAAACTTAGAGATTGCATTTTGACATTGTTGACAATATACTACATTTTAAGGTTTTCTTTAGTTTCAAATATTATTGTCAGTCACGATCTTTAATCATTCATTAAACAATACTGAAGAAAACCAATTTCCACTGATTATCAACGTTAAATTATTAAGAACGCTATTATTTCTTTGAAATACACATTTATATTATAATTTTCATGTTTATGATTTCAAATTGATGAAGAATTTAAACACAGCTTCAACTAGCTATTTTCTTTCTTCGGCATAGTTGAAAGGTTCATTACTTCAGTCAAACTAAGAGATTACACTTTGACACTGTTGACAATTTACTACATTTTAAGGTTTTCTGTAGTTTCAAAATGTTATTGTCAGTCACCGTCTCTAATCATTCATAAACAATACTGAAGAAAACCAATTTCCACTAATTATCGACATTAAATTATTAAGAAGACTATTATTTCTTTGAAATACACATTTATATTATAATTTTCATGTTTTTGATTTTATATTGATGAAGAATTTAAACACAGCTTTCAACTAGCTATTTTCTTGTTCAGCATAGTTGGAAGGTTCATGAAAATTTAATAATTTTTAAATTTTGTGTTTTCTTAAGAAAATGGCCCCATATTTAACAAACTACTGGAATTTTAAATCAAACTTGAATTTCATTATAGAGATAATATTAAACAAAAAAGTTTTACACCGTTTGAGCTATTCTTTGCTATTTCTGATTAATATATCTTTATTTCAAGGTACACTGAAGTAAAAAGCATCAAACACCAAATAATGTGCAAAAACAACGGTAAATATTATTTAATAATTAAATTAACCAATGTTATTTTAGAAGTACAAAAACAAGTAACAAGTTCACTTAGGTCTTCATTCATTTGCACATGACCTTCACATTCCCCCCTGAAACGGTTATATCAATCTGATAACATATTAAATTGGCTTTGAGAAAAAAGAAGCAAGCTAATATCGCCTTGGAAATTAATGACATTTTGTCATTGTATGACATGCTTTCAGAAATAAAGTTGCATATATTGTTCATGAGGGTCATTAACATATTGAATGACACTGAGAAAAAAAAATTATCATATATGTGTGGGAGGATCCCACCCCAACACAACCTACTTTCAGAGAATATTAGTGGATTCTGAATAAAATCGAAACACACTTTGTGCATACTGTTCATCGAACGGGTGAATCAGCATTATGTCAGGGATGACTGAGGAACATTAATTGGTAACTTTCAGGGCATGTTTAAAAGTGTTTGAACCTTCGGGGTTTCTGAGGAGGTTGTTAAACTAAATCAAAAGACACTATCTGCATCCAGGTTATCAAAATGAGTTTGATTCATACGTCAGAACCATACAAAATTAGAGTAAAATCCATTATAGTAACCAAAAACAAACATTGACTATCGACAACGAGCAGAAATTAATTTAAAAGCTCACATAGCGCAGGCGGTCAGCGACGCGGTGAGCACGGCGCCGCTGCGGACCGCATTGGGTCTAAAATGTCGAGAGAGTGATGATTGTAACGGAAATGAAAAGTTCTAGTACCCTTTTCAAGTAACCCAAAAATCGTGCTCCTCATCCAACGACGCTTTTTCCCAAAATCATCCCAAAAAATTTTTGAGATAACTTTCTTTTACTTCAGCATAGTTGAAAGGCCCAGTAACTGTGTCTTTAGAAATAAAATGACCCCCTACAGGCCCCTGGGGAAATGTCTTTAAGATATAAAATTTACCTATTGTTATATTTATTATAGCGAATTATGTACACATTTTTCGAGTGGTGAGGGGAGAACGAATTTTCTGATGGAAGAATTTTTGTACGGAGATAATTTTTCATGGGGAGGATGGTTTCCGGGGGATGAAATTTTCAGGGGGAAACTTTACACTGGGTGAATTTCCTAGAACTCCTATACGACATTTCTTTATACGTCTTGATTTTTCTTTACCGATTCAATTTTATCCGTGGTGATGTTAAGGGTAATTGCCCAGGGTAAATTTTGACAGAATTGAATTGCCCAGAGGATATTTCTGTTAGAAGGGGGGTTTTTCCGTGGAGGAGGAACCAGATATCCTGGTGTTATTTCAAAAACGGGCAGAAGTTCAGCCATTTTTACATATTTTTTTTTTAATAAAGTTGGGTTTTATTCATTTTTGAAAATAAAGTTGAGTTTTATTCATTTTGAAGGTTAATTTAGACTAGGTTACGCGCGCGCGCGTTACCTAGACTAAATTAACCTTAAAAATGAATAAAACAACTCTCTTTGAGTTGTTTTAAAAAATGAACGAATCATACTCTTTTTGATAACTTGGATGCAGATAGTGTCTTTTGATTTAGTTTAACAACCTCCTCAGAAACCCCGAGTGTTCATACACGTTTAAACGTGCCCTGAAAGTTTCCACTTAATGTTCCTCAGTCATCCATGACATAATGTTGATTCACCCCTTCGATAAACAGTATGCACATAGTGTGTTTCGATTTTATTAAGAATCAGCTAATATTCTCTGAAAGTAGTTTGTGTTCGGGTAGGATCCTCCCACACATATATGATAATTTTTTTTCCTCAATGTCATTTAATATGTTAATGACCCTCGTGAACAATACATGCAACTTTATTTCTGAAAACATGTCATACAATGACACAATGTCATTAATTTCCAAGACGATATTACCTTGCTTCTTTTTTCTCAAAGCTATTTTAATATTTTATCAGATTGATATATCTGTTTCAGGGGGGACTGTGAAGGTCATGTGCAAATGAATGAAGACCTATGTGAACTTGTTACTTGTTTTTGTACTTCTAAAATAACATTGTTTAATTTAATTATTAAAGGATATTCACCGTTGTTTTTGCACATTATTTGGTGTTTGATGCTTTTTACTTCAGTGTATCTTGAAACAAAGATATACTAATCAGAAAATAGCAAAGAATAGATGAAACGTTTTAAGACTTTATTGTTTAATATTAACTCTATAATGAAATTAATATTTGATTTAAAGTTCCAGTAGTTTGTTATATATGGGGCCATTTTCTTAAGAAAACATAAAATTAAAAAATTATTAAATTTTCATGAACCTTCCAACTATGCCGAACAAAAAAATAGCTAGTTGAAAGCTGTGTTTAAATTCTTCATCAATATAAAATCAAAAACATGAAAATTATAATGGAAATGTGTATTTCAAAGAAATAATAGCCTTCTTAATAATTTAATGTCGATAATTAGTGGAAATTGGTTTTCTTCAGTATTGTTTATGAATGATTAGAGATGGTAACTGACAATAACATTTGAAACTAAAGAAAACCTTAAAATGTAGCAAATTGTGAACGCCGTCAAAATGTAATCTCTTAGTTTTACTGAGGTAATGAAGCTTTCAACTATGCCGAACTAAAAAAAATAGCTAGTTGAAGCTGTGTTTAAATTCTTCATCAATATAAAATCATAAACACGAAAATTATACTGTAAATGTGTATTTCAAAGAAATAATAGCCTTCTTTATAATTTAATGTTGATAATCAGTGGAACTCGGTTTTCTTCAGTATTGTTTATGAATGATTAGATATGGTGACTGACAATAAAATTTTGAAACTATAGAAAACCTAAAAATGTAGTAAATTGTCAACAGTGTCAAAATATAATCTCTTAGTTTGACTGAGGTGATGAACCTTTCAACTATGCCGAAGAAAAAAATAGCTAGTTGAAGCTGTGTTTAAATTCTTCATCAATATAAAATCATAAACACGAAAATTATACTGTAAATGTGTATTTCAAAGAAATAATAGCCTTCTTTATAATTTAATGTTGATAATCAGTGGAAATTGGTCTTCTTCAGTATTGTTTAATCAATGATTAGAGATGGTGACTGACAATAACATTTTGAAACTAAAGAAAACCTTAAAATGTAGTAAATTGTCAACAATGTCAAAATGCAATCTCTTAGTTTGACTGTGATATTGGACCTTTCAACTATGCCGAACAAAAAAAATAGCTAGTTGAAGCTGTGTTTAAATTAGAAAACCTTAAAATGTAGTAAATTGTCAAACAATGTCAAAATGTAATCTCTTAGTTTGACTGTGATATTGGACCTTTCAATTATGCCGAACAAAAAATAGCTAGTTGAATCTTCGTTTAAATTCTTCATCAATATAAAATCAAAAACATGAAAATTATAATGTAGATGTGCATTTCAAAGGAATAATAGCCTTCTTAATAATTTAATGTCGATAGTTAGTGGAAATTGATTTTCGTCAGTATTGCTTATGAATGATTAGAGATGGTAACTGACAATAACATTTGAAACTATAGAAAACCTTAAAATGTAGTAAATTGTGAACGCCGTCAAAATGTAATCTCTTAGTTTGACTGTGATATTGGACCTTTCAACTATGCCGAACAAAACAAATAGCTAGTTGAAGCTGTGTTTAAATTAGAAAACCTTAAAATGTAGTAAATTGTCAAACAATGTCAAAATGTAGTCTCTTAGTTTGATTGTGATATTGGACTTTTCAACTATGCCAAACAAAAAAAATAGCTAGTTGAAACTGTGTTTAAATTCTGGAAATTGGTTTTCTTTAGTATTGTTTAATAAATGATTAGAGATGGTGACTGACAATAACAGTTTGAAACTAAAGAAAACCTTAAAATATAGTAAATTGTCAACAGTGTCAAAATGTAATCTCTTAGTTTGACTGTGATATTGGACCTTTCAACTATGCTGAACAAAAAAAAAAAAAACTAGTTGAAGCTGTGTTTAAATTAAAAAAACCTTAAAATATAGTAAATTGTCAACACTTTATAAATGCAATCTCTTAGTTTGACTCTGATATTATACCTTTCAACTATGCTGAACAAAAAAAATAGCTAGTTGAAGCTTTGTTTAAATTCTTCATCAATATAAAATCATAAACATGAAAATTATACTGTAAATGCGTATTTCAAAGAAATAATAGCCTTCTTAGTAATTTAATGTCGATAATTAGTGGAAATTGGTTTTCTTCAGTATTATTTATGAATGATTAGAGATGGTGACTGACAACAACATTTTAAAACTATAGAAATCAGTAAATTGTCAACAGTGTCAAAATGTAATCTCTGAGTTTGACTGTGATATTGGACCTTTCAACTATGCTGAACAAAAAAATAGCTGTTGAAAGCTGTGTTTAAATTCTTCATCAATATAAAGTCCAAAACATGAAAATTATAATGTAAATGTGTATTTCAAAGAAATAATAGCCTTCTTAGTAATTTAATGTCGATAATTAATGGAAATGGGTTTTCTCAGTATTGATTATGAATGATGGGCTGAGTTTATTAATAATGGATCATTTTCTTCAGGAAATACTGTAATGATTGGCGTGATTGACTCGGAATATATTGGACTGCAACATTCCTCGATTGGTGTTATACTCGAGGCGGTGTTTATTATATCGCGAAGTTTATACTTATAAATGGAATCTTAAGTACAATATGTATAAGTATGATACAAAACGATGGCGTACAACATTGAATTTTATAAGCCGTAATGGCTTTTACGATCAAATCATAAGACCATTTAATGAAAATAGTTATGAAATAAAACAAGTACAAGAGGAGATTCGAGAAATATGTAGTTTCTTTGGAAGGAGAGCTGTTTTCGTTAAAGGAAACGTGCCGACCGATAAGGTCCTAATAGAAAAATGTGATATAAATATTCCTTTATTCAACTTGGAGGACTTTAATTGTGAGAACTATCCCCGTTCCGTTCATGACCCTGAAGATGAAGTTCGGTTTTTCGCACAATGGATACCCTCGAAGATGCCTGATATTGCAAAACCATCAGATATTCAGTGACTTAACTTAAACACTTTATTTTCAAATACAATAATATTAAGAAAGTATTTTTTTCACCATTTTTAAAAATTTTATAGAAAACGCTAATAAAGAGTTAATAGCTAAAGTTATTATCAGAAGGCTCCTGCAAAAACGGCAGAACTAAGGTAGATATACATTGAATAAGTAGATAGGCATTGGAATTTCTTCAAATTGTTTCTACCGTCTTAATTTGACAAAATCTAGTTTTCGCCTGAATAAACTAAAATGGAATGTTGAGAAAAATATTATTTTACATGATTCAAAATGTGAGTAACAGTGGAAGATAACATGCTATTCTTATTAACAGAAACATCCTGTATATTATAAAGCAAGAACTTGACGAATGTCCCTGACTAGGATGTGGGTAACAATGCAAAATAACTAAAGAGAGAAAAATAATTGAACAGGGATAGTCACTAGTCATAAATCACTAGGGGTGGCAGCGTGATTGGACAATTTTCGGGGATTTAGGGAACTCATTTTTTTTTTTGGGGGGGGGGGGTGGTGTCAAATAGATTTTCGTGGAAATCTACAAAAACTCGAGGATAGTACAAGCCCTGCTTGATTTCTAATCAGTAAAATTGAAATACTTAACTACACCAGAAAGGAATAACTCTGACTTTGCGGTTGACGACAATAAAGAATTGTCGCAAATTAATTCAAAGTTAGCCAAACGCTACCATCTCTGGTGATGGTTGTGCGCTGGCTGCTTTGTGACACTTTGGTGGCGATCAACCGGGGCTCTCGTTGACGGCGTTAGGTTGATGCGCCGTCATTTTCATTAATGTCGCTTGATTTTTATGGGTTGTTTCCCCCTTTTTTAGAAATTGGACATTAAATCTCGTACAGGCTTTTACCAAGGACATTAAATATCGTAAGGCTTTTACCAAGGACATTAAATCTCGTACATGCTTTTACCAAGGACATTAAATCTCGTACCATATGTAAATAATCCATATCCACCAAATTGTCGAATTTTAGACACGAAAATTATGGATATGTAGAAAAATATTAAGTATTCCTATTTCTCATTTGTTTATTTCTTTTATATGAAACCCCCGAGTACATCCAAGGGGGTCAATCCATATGGGATGAGTATATCAACCATAGTGTTCATGAATGAGTGGATGTATGGTCCGAGTGGGAGCTTGGACCCCCACTCGGATGTATGGTCCGAGTGGTACAGAAGTCTGCTGGTATCCTTACTTTAGGCCTATCGAGTAGGAGAAAATTTATAAAGTACAAACAAATTTATTATAAGATTACGATACAAAACTTATCAATCATATCAATAATGAGATTTATCGTAAAATGGTATATGAGAACTCTTCCAGAACGATTTTTGATGTTCAAAATCCATTCCGTATACAAATCTTCTACCTTCTCTCTTAAAGGGCCACTTTCTCTCTTCTCTTAAATCATATTCATCATAATATTTACCGTTATATCTTATACTGTGCAAACTTTTCTTTGAATTTTCATCATTGTCTTTTATAGTATATTTTGAGCTATCTCTGTAGAGATAGTTTTCACTTCTCTGTCTCTCCTTTCGATCTTCCTCTTCCTTTTCTGTCGTATCAAACCTCGTCTTATGAGTCCTTGCCTGTACCCTGAATAAATGTCTCTCCATATCATTCAATATTCTTTTCCTCATTTCCTCCAGATTTTTCTCGACTATTCTAGAGTCTGCACTGTCTAAACATGTAGTAGGTTCATGAGAATTCTCAAAATCATGATAATGTCCTTTGCATATAGAACAGTCGTAATAAAAGGATATTTCTAACTTAATTTGTTCATTCATTCTAGCGCAGTGCTAACTCTAGGCTAACCACGCCATGATCTTGTACCGTTAATAGATCAATAACATTTTCATGCTCGTATTCAGTGAACATGTTGCGTCACCCCCGTCAGTATTCTATGCCCCTGATTGGCCTAGAAAAAGGATCTGATCTTGTGTATATCGGGATTGTAGGTCTGTGATTGGCCTTGTTCCTGTGTATCTTGAAGTAGTGACCCCTCCCTACTCTTTATGCTAAAGTTTAACTGTTTGTCCCAATTTTGAAAAGCATTTACTGAAGCACGGGGGCTTATTAATTTGAATAGGAAGCTTTTTTAAAAGTGCTGACAGTTTTAGCATAAAGAGTAAGGTGACGAGGAGGGGGCAATCCTCATGTAAGGAATACATTTTTCAAAAGTATTTTGCGAATTTCTTGTAATTTTTATGTACAATGAGCTGAATTCAAACCTTAAATTCAAATTCATTTATTTCAAAAACAAGACAGCTCTCGTCGGCTAAGCCCTAATATGACGTTTGAAAATAAACTCTGTGAATATGCTGTGAATAGCTTCATGGCCAGGGATTTTATTAATAGCATTAGCCCGTTTTGAAGGGTCGTCAAGTTTAGTTGTCACTTTTGAAACAATAACGGTGGCAGTGCTTTCAATATGAGGACTAGCATAAGGAATGAGAAGTGACGGAAAATCTAAATCATAAGCTGTTACCTTTTCTTTGATGAAATTAAGGGTACTATCCATACCACAAATTTTGGAAGCAAGTTTAGGATAAGCAACAGCAGGAATTACAGGTACTTCAGTGGGTGAAAGTCTCTTGCATAATTCGATAATCGCTTCTGTCTCAAATTGTATCTTGAGCCCTTAAAGGGGCCCCGAAGGTATTTTATATGAATTATGAAAAAGCATCAAATTATGCTTTCACTTTCATCCTAGCTAAATTATATGACCCACTACAAAGTTACCATGAAATTTACCCACCTCCACTCCCCTAATGTGCAAATATATACCCTGAATTGTCGACGGAAAAGTTTCGAATCGCAAAATTCAGCGCCGACATTTGAAAAACTTGAAATGTTAGGAAAACGGTTTATATTTGAGTAGCCCAATTAATGAGGTTTTAATTGTTATAAGTAAGCATTTTTGGAATATATTACTCTTGAACAACTTATTTATATACTAGTGATATGTTTTTAACAACTTTTCCATAACTTAACTAGTGTTGATAACTTCTTTGTGTGGTTACAAAAATGAAATACCTTTGGGGCCCCTTTAACGGTCAAGATGCAGTTTGCAACAGAAGTGATTATTGAATGGTAATTTTTTACCAAATCATATAACTGAGTTAAGACTAAAGTGAGTATACCACTCGATGCCTTTTTATCCTCTTTACAAATAGAATAATCATTTTTGTTGGAAATGAATTTTAACCCCCACCCCTATATTTACCAATTCAGGGTATATATTTGCACATTAGGGGGTGGGGTAATTTCATTTCTGATGTAAATGAGAGGTAAGTTTAAACTTTCCCCCCACCCCCTAATGTGTAAATGTATACCCTGAATTGGTAAATATAGGGGTGGGGGCTAAAATTCATTTCCAACAAAAATGATTATTATATTCATAAAGAGCATAAAGAAAGGCATTGAGTGGTATATTCACTTTAGTTGTAACTCAATAATATGCTTTGGTAAATATTTACCAATTGAATTATGAAAGAGCATAAAAAAGGCATTAAATGATGTTTTCACTTTCATTCTAGCTAAGTTATAGTGCCACCTGCAAATTTACCATAAGGTTTTAGTTCAAAGATTTCTCTTTTAAGCATTTCAAACAGTTTGTGGAAACAAACTGTCAGTAAGGAGCAACCTGGCTCAGTAGTACCCAAAACTCTAAAAAATAGAATTTTGAAAACAATAGATGCATCAAAAGAATCAGATTTAATACTTGTATCAAATAAATAAGTTTCATCAAGTTTAGTTTTACTCATTAAAAGTTACACACCTGAGAAGATTTGCCTTGTTTTGAAAAAAAGGGAGAAAAATCCCCTAAAAGTCACAGAACTTTCATGAAAACCACACCATCAAATTCAGAATATCAGAGAACCCTACTATAGAAGTTTCAAGCTCCTATTTGAAAAAATGTGGAATTTTGTATTTTTTGCCAGGAGAATGATCATGGATATGTGTTTATTTGTGTTTTTTTTTTAGCCCAGGGGTGATTGTATTGGCCCAGTGGTCCTAGAAAATTATGGGTGGTCTCATTCAAATGAAAATTAAAAGTTCAAGTGCCCTTTTTAAGTGACTAAAAAATGGATGGCAACTGGCCCTCTACAATGCTCTTTTTTTCCCAAAGTTGCCCAATCAAAAGAGGATGACTTAATCTCCCACAGTTCCTGGGGGAAGGTTGGCCAGTTATGAATTTTGCCCTATGTTTACATATAGTATTGGTTAAAGGGAAGTATACAGAACTATTCAGGGGGATTTTTTCTGGTAGTTGGGGGGATGGGTTGGGAGCTACATGGGAGGATCTTTCCATGGGGGAAGGGACATTGCTTTGAAGGGGATGCCAGATTTCCCAGCATTATTTAAAAAAAGATCAGAAATTAAATAAAAAAAAAAATTCAACTGAAAGTAAAGAGCAATATTGAAACTTAAAACCAACAGAAATTATTATGCATACAATTGGGTTTGCTCCCCAGTCATTACCTTGCTCTTTACGCTAATTTTTTTTTTGTACTTTCATCAGAGATATTTATTCTAATTAACAGCCTTTGTGATTAAGGGGTCATTCTTAAAGAATTGGAGCAAAATTTGAACTTTAGCTAGGGGGCAAATCCCCTAATATACATTATAAAAATTTATAAATATAGAAGTTTGTTATGTAAGTTAATTTGTAAGTTACATCAGATAATTTTGAAAAAGCTATTTAGCCAAAAAAAAGGTAAAATTAATATGCAAATTTTGTTTTAATTATTCATGCATGGTGAGCCAAAATCAAAGCTATATTAATTCAAAAACATTCAGGAATTAAATAAAAAAAACAAAATTTTTTAACTGAAAGTAAGGATCAACATTAAACTTAAAATGAAAAAAAATTATTCTGTATATGAAAGTGGCTGTCCCCTCCTCAATGCCTCACTCTTTATGCTAAAGTTATTGGAACAATCATTGAAAATGCACCAAATGATAAATACACCTAGTTTGCACTTCTAAACTTACCTCTCATTTGGGCAAATTTTCTGCAGTTTATATTACTGACTTACAAATAATTTGAACATACCAGAGGATGCCTTTTTTATGCTCTTTACAAATACAATAATTGTTTTTGTCCCAAATGAATTTTACCCCTATCCCTATATACACCAATTCAGGGTATATATTGCACATTAGGGGGGATGGGGGTAAAGTTTAAACTTACCCCTCATTTGCATCAGCCATTAACTTTGCCCCACCCCCCCTGATGTGCAAATATATACCCTGAATTGGTATATTTAGGGGTGGGGGTGAAATTCATTTGCAACAAAAATGATTATTATATTTGGAAATAGCATAAAAAAGGCATTGAGTGGTATGTTTTCTTTATATCAATAATAATATAAAGTCAATAATATGAACTGCAAAAAATTTACTCTCATTTGCATTAAAAATAAATTTTACCTGATCATCCTGTTTATATATTTCCTCCAAATAAAAAAAAAACAACACTAATCCATCTAATTAATATAGTATGGTGATAACTTTTAGAATTCAACTTTCATTCTGTATCTTAATGCAACATTTATTTTTGTCAGAAAAGAACTTTACCCCACCCCTTCAATGTTGAAATGTAGCCTATACCCTGAAATGTGTGTATGCAAGCCTGTATCCAGGGGGATAGGGATTTTGAACCCTCTTTGACATTTTGTCTGACTTGTAAAGCAATAACAAAAATACATGCAAACAAAATTTTGATATGGCTTTTTAAACTTTGAGAGGATCTTGTAAACCCCATCCTCCCCATAAAAAGTCCCCCCCCCAAACAAAATCCTGGATACAGCCCTGTGTGTACACAATGAAATCTATATTATTTTGAGAAACTGTTAAATCATTTTTGGTATTGTTGCACAGGTGGGGCTTTTGAGGAGAAAAACACTATAAAAATCAGAAACAACTTAAAAAAGTCCTAAATACTGGTATTATTTATTCACTATACTTTACACCCCCCCACACCTTGATGAGCAAATATATAGATCAAATATTATACTTTTCTGTTTCTTGATTTTGTCAATATTGCTTCTTTGCTGTCAACTCTATTTGAACAAAAGAGTTGTGTAATCAAGAAATGAAAATGCTTCTAAAATGTATAATTTAGGCTATATGTTTACACATTGGGGGGGGGGGGGAAGTAAAGTGAAGCACCTTTAGGAACAATATAAGTAAATACTTTTGTGATTTTTTCCATAATTTTTTAGTATTTCCTTTTCATCAGCCTCAAGTGTACATTGATACCTCATTTTGATAAAAAAAGTGACCTGCAGAAAATTCAGTGCTCATACCCAATTTAGGGTATATATTTCAGCCCTAGGGAGGACAGAAGTAAAGTTTGTTTCTGATTCAAATAAATGTTAGTCTATATTTGGATTCAGGACAAAACTCTGATCCTAAAAATATGTGTATTTCTTAGCTATCTCAATGTTATGCTAAGCAGAAAATTTACCAAAGAAACTTTAGGTAAATTTGTTGTGGTTGTCTATATTTAAAGAAAACATGCTAATTAAATAAAAATGGTAGTCCTTTTATTAGATTCCTTATTTTATGCTCTTTCTGAATATCATGGTGGCTTTTCTGGCAGTGCACACTTCCTCTCTAGTGGTCCCACATACAGATATTGGCCTAGAATATATAAAAGTAAAGCAATTAAATTCTTACTCTATTATATTGAGCATGTTTGTATTATTCAGGTCATCATGTTTCCTTTCATTGTTTTGCACATTTTAAATAACATTTGTTTCAAACAATTGTATTGAATTCTCTTGGTGCATTGTTTTCACCTCGTTTAGAAGGCAAGAAATTTGGTTAAAATTGAGAATATGTTTACATTGTTAGAAAAACCACCATGGTATCTACAGTACTACAATCTATTCTATTTGTTTCATCGAGTGCATGATTTATTGTAATTTTATTTGGTCTGATTTTAAAAAGTATAAAGCAATGGAACAAAGCATGATAATATGATTGATAAGAACATACTGCATATTAAAAATTAAGAATTTCATAGGGGAGAGGGTGCATTTGCAATTGTTTGATCCTTGTATTTAGAAATAGCATTAAAAAGGAATTAAGTACCACAAAGTGGGTGGACTTGAAACCACTTTTTATATTTTTCAACTATATTTGGTTAAACAGTTTTAGTGATTCATTTGTTCTTCTACATTTTGGTCAGTCATAACATTGCCTATAAAAATATGAATTGGTTTTTTTTTTAAATTCAACCTCAAGTGGTAAAACAAATATGTGGTGTCAAGATTAAGTTAATGCCAGATATTTAAAACAAAACCCAAAAATTTCCTGAAATGTTCAAAATTCAAGCATAATTAAAAATGGTTCTAAAGCAACTGCACCTACATAATTGAAGAAAAATTCTTTAACTTTTGGGTGTAAAACCCAAGTGTCATAAAGTTAAGCATTGAATGCTGTTTCAAAAAGTCTATATTTTTGCTTCTCCAGAAATAGGAAAATATAATAAATTTTTGTCAGTAGCACTAGTAAGTTTCTTCACTTAAATTATGTCATATATTAACTATTTACAAACACAGTAAAATATATTTCTTGATTTTATGCTTGTTTTGTTCATGCAACATACACTTCCTATATCTTGGGAACAGCATAAGTACTTTGGGCATATATTAAACTTGGGGGTTCAAGGATTGTTTTTTAAATTTCTGACTTGTTATAACACTGAAAGTACTTTACTTCTGACCAATTCCAATGTATAGGGCCACTCATAGCTATTCAAACCACTGCCAGTCAGTTATAAGCACACAATATATAGTGGTTTCAAGTCACCCACTACAGCATGAAAAACAGTTAGATTTACTTCAAGTAATTATCAGATAGAGGGAAAGATATGATAGTTTTATGTTCCCTAGCCTAATTAATAAATAAATAAATAAAAGATATGTTTTGGCATGTAGAAATCCTAGTCTGGGCTTTACATCCCACATAAATCAGCTTGCAAAATTGATTACTCAAAACAATATTTCCAGTTATTTTTGTCTTGCATCCCCTATCTTGTTAAAACTTCAGTTAATTAATATCATATAGTAGCCCCAAACATACTACATATTACATACATATCCCAGTCCAGAGACTGGGAGGACCCAGTCTCTGGGGGTCTTGAAATATAGCTGGAGCACCCAGATCTAGGGGCCATAAATTCAGGTGGAGGAGGTTGAAGGCCCCTCTTATGTGCACTGGGCAGGGCCCATTGGTGTATGGACATGTCCTGCCAGTCACAAACCTTCTCCCAGCAATGGGAAACTTGCAGGTGATGCAGGACGCCAGAAGGGTGCATTATTGGTAGTAGATATAGCCATCCCCTGCTAGGGCTGGAGAGGAGTTGCTTACTGCTGTCCTGAAATTAGCCAAGAAACCTTCTATCTTATTCAAAACTGTTAAGTACAAACAATCAAGAATGAGAACCAATACTACCGCATCCGCGCAGCCAACAAAGTTACCGCGTCTGGGGCAACCAACGATCTGACGACCAAGAATCTCGTGAATACAAACCCTTTAACAATGTTGACAACTCTGAACCTGGAGGCTATGCTTTCCCCTAAACTGATTTTATCTATTGGAACCCTGAACGTTAGGACGCTTGCTAAACAAGGCAAAATAGATATTGTCCTAAATGAACCAAACCAATATAAATGGGATATTGTGGGACTTACAGAAACAAACCTCCCTAGCCCTGGCAAAGAAAAGATTGGCAACACTAGTCTGATAGTGTGTAGAAGAACCGATGGCGTCCATTGCCAAGGTGTTGGCTTTTTTATGTCGAGTAAGGCACAAAGATAATTTCTGTAACGCCTGTGTCAGAAAGGTTCATTATGATATGAATGAAAGGATCACCAATCAACATCACAATCACACAAGTCTATGCTCCTGACTGCAGCAAACCAGATGAAGAGTCTGACAATTTCTACCTTCAACTGCAAAGCCTAATTGACGCAGTTCCCAAAAAAAAACCTTTTTGTTGTCATTGGCGACTCCAATGCTATTGCTGGTGACGCTTCTGCTGGAAACAAAGATGTTATGGGTAAATTTGGCCTTGGACAACTTAACTAGAGGGGAGAACGCCTCATTGAACTTTGCAGAGTTCTAGCCATTGCCAATACTCTCTTCAAACATAGAGAACATCATAAGACGATATGGACCTTGCCAGATGGAAAAACCTGTTATTGATTATGTGCTCGTCTCTAGACAGTGGAAATCATCTGTGCTAGATACTTGTCACCCTCGCAGGTGGCGATTTCGACAGCAAGCATTCCCTGGTCATATCTGCACTAAAGATACGCCTGAAATCTTCCGCAAAGCTGAATAAGAGACCTGCTCGTTTCAACACACATCTTTTTAAACACCCTCAAACCCACCAGACCTACACTGATTAACTGTCTGCTCAAATATCAGACCTTCTTTCTAATATTCCTATAACTCTATCTAAAGAGGATATTGATAAACTGGTCACAGACTCCTCTAAGATCATCAGCAGAGTAGCAATGTCCACCCTAGGAACCAAAAAGGGTGATAAAAAGCTTTGGATAACCAAAAAAAATTTTTTATTATGTGCTGAGAAACGAAACCACAATAACAGGTCAGACAGAGAGAGCAGAGACAGATATAAGCAGTTGAAGCGTGCTGTAGAAAAATCCACCCATCGAGCCCATTGCACCTACATTCAAGGCAAATGAGAACAGTGTGAGTCTGATTTTAGGAAAGGTGACTCATACTTCGTGTATAAGAGAGTTCGTGAGCTAACAAGCAAGAAAAGTCTCAGTTCTTAAGCACTGCTAGATAAAAACGGCTCCCATATACAAAGCACAGAAGGTATCCAATCGAGATGGATGGAGCATTTCAAAGAAAAGCTTAATCCTGATATCCTTCCAAACCCTGCTGTCCTGGACCTGTTTCCCGTTACTGTCTCAGACCCCAGCCCACCTCCTCTCCGTTCTGAGTTCAAGGATGCCATCCAAGCACTGAAGGCTAACAAGACCCCTGGCCCAGATGGAATACATGCAGAACTGCTGAAAGTCTGGTGTGAACCACTTATAGATCTTTTCAACAAGATCATATCCGCTGCCTGGCAAAAGAGTCATTTCCCAACTTCTTGGGGTGAAGCCACAATTGTTCCGCTACACAAGAAGAAGTCAAAGGCGATATGTGATAATTACCATCCTGTTAGCCTAACAAGTCAAACTACCAAGATCTTCACCCAAATTTTGCTCCAACGGATCAGAGCCATGTCATCCTTAGTCATCCAAGAATACCAAGCCGGTTTTCGCCCTGGGAGATTGACCATTGACCAAATTTTCACTGTTTGCATAATTTTAGAGAAATATCTGCAATTCGGTTGCAACCTGTATCAGCTCTTTATCGACTTTAGGCAAGCATTTGACCTTATTTGGAGAATGGCCTATGGCATATCCTCCTCCATTACGGAATCCCACAAAACCTAGTAGATCTTATCAAAGATATGTACTCCAAATTTTGGAGTCATGTCATGACTAGTGAAGGTCTCACTGACAGTTTCCAGACTTCTGCAGGTGTCCTTCAAGGATGCCTCTTGTCTCCAGAGCTGTTCAACCTTTTCCTCACAGTAGTCTTATCCCTGGTGGAAACAACTTGCAGCGCACATATAGGGGGTGTTCAGACAAATAAGCTAGCCTACGCCGACAATATTGACGAAATGACTGAAACACCCGAGGATCTACAAGCTGTTGCTAACGACGTCCTCGAAGCCACTAGTTCTTTTGGAATAATCATAAATGTATAAAAAACAAAGGTTATGTATTGCTCACGAACGCTGCAGGATATAGTTAAGCCAGACCTGAAAGTTAATGGAGAGAGTATCCAGTGGGTCGACAAGTTCCCTTACCTCGGTAGTCTGATCACCAGCAACAACAGTCTATCAAAAGACATTAAAAGACGTCTCGTCCTCGCGAGTTCCAGTTTCAAGGCCCTTATGCCCACATGGCGAAGCAAGGATTTGTCTCAGTGGCTTAAGTCACGACTTTTCCATATCCTGATCATCCCCATTGCAATCTACTCATGCGAAACATGGACGCTGAAGGTAAATGGCAATCGTCGACTCGCAGCATTTGAAACTAAGTGCCTCCGCCGCAGAGCCAGGATCACTTACCTTGACAGGATCTCAAATGTCGAACTTCTCGAGCGCCTTAACGTACAGCTAACAATTTTCATGAAGATCCAGCTCCAGCAACCTCGATGGCTCGGTCACGTACAGCGGATGAGTCGGTCCCGTCTCCCGAAATCACCTTCGAAGGCCAAATTCATGGTTCTCGTCCTCGTGGTCGTCCCCCAAAAAAGTGGAAGGAAAACTTTGCACCTCACCGCCTCTCAGTTCTTATTTGCCTAGCAGAAGACCGTGAAGCATACAAAAAGCACATCCACGCCACTACGAAGAAAGAGGCTCCAACACGACCTTCAAGGACGAATGGGATTTAAGTCAAGTAAGTCAAGTAGCCCCAAACCTGACCTTTAATCTAAGGTATAGTTAGGCAACTAGGTCAGTACCTATATCAGTCAGTGACTGGTCTTGGACAAATTTTTGGTTGAAATATATATTTTAGTAGATAGAGAGTGAGTACATACTCTTGGATATGATCTTGATAATTACGAAGCTATAATTTTCTGATTGTTAGGTCTGGGCAAGTTAGTATTGACTGATTGTACAACTTTTTTTTTTAGTTTACACTTCAAAAAGTTAGCCTTACATCCAAGCCCAGTTAAATGTAATTTTTCTGCTTTGCAATATTTGTCTGAGATTGAATATATCCATGCTAGAGCTGGTCCTATGATTCAGATTAAGTAAAAAAAAAAAATTCTGAAAAGAAGTTTCTCAAATGAGACTAAAGAGCTACATTAAACCAGAGGTGACCAAAAATAAATTCAAGTAATTTTTCAGCAAAAGACTACTATAATTCTACTATTATACTATCAAAAATAAATGAAATCAAGAACAAGCAGAACCCAAGAACAAATTACAATGAATAGCCCAGTCCAACCCAAAACAGGCAGAACTACCACAAAGAAGAGTATGGTCAATGCCCTCTTTCCAACTGAAGACTTGAACATGATTTATGCTATACTGAAAATATGTCTTTATTTAAAGCTATGTGTGAGTATTTCTCATAACATCTTATAACTTATTTTGACCTGAGGGCAACCCTTGTAAGAACCACAGAGAGTTGAGTCTATTTTGGATGTCCCTTGTTCCACTTAATTATTTTCTAGAGATGCCGTTTATGATGTGAAATCACAAATGCCATTTCTTTATTTAGATTGACAGCTTTTTTTAATTATCCTTGATTTGTCAGCCGTTATTGACTTGAAGTTGCCTCTGCTTATTGCTAATATAGTTTACCTTACCATGTCTTTTGTAGTATTTTACTTATCATTCAATCACTCTATCTTTCAGAAACCATGGATCCTTTGCAAATTGAGACTGATAAACCCTTGGAAGTTCCAAACAAAGTTCATTCATCCTATGGTTTGGATGCTCTTAAGAGCAATTCTTGCACCATGTCCCAGGTTGTGGTCAGGTCTTTTACATTAAAGAAAGAAGGTATGCTTTCAAAAAGAAAGAGTACACAAGCTTCTTTTTGTTTATTATACACCTTGGTAATTTTTTATAAAATGAAGCATAAACATAGATTTTGACACACTTTGTTTGTTTCAATCTATATGTAACTTGAGGTGATTCGAACTTTCATGGAATCTTAATTTTTGTGATTGGATTATTCTTTTCAATGGTGGGAGCAGCTGCCTAATTTTTTTGGATATATAAATTATTTTGTCCTTTATTTGCAGATTATGCTGAATAAAAATTTAGATTTCAATTTTTTTTAATATAGAAAGAATATACATAATAAGCACACTTGATAAAGAAGGTTAAACACAATTATCTTGATTGATTCATTTAAATTCAGTAAATATACAGCCGATTGTTGCAAGGCTCTTTGTCTTAAAATCACTATGTTGAATGTAAATATGAAACATTTTTAGCCCTTTCAAAATTCCCCCCCCCCCATTTTTTGATTTTAATACAACATCCCTGTTAAGGCATATAGACTTTTTTTTTGCCAAAATTATTGTTTTTTTTGTGTCTGATTTTTCTAATAGTATTGAGAATCAAATAAATTTTAAACTAAAGAAAAAACGGATCTTTTAATTCTAAGTAAAATTACTTAGTATTTGAACAAACTTATCATTTAAACCTACATTTTTGATGATTTGAACTTAAACCTTCCTGCACGCTTACCAATGGCAATCTTGGCACAGGCACCTGGGTGCATAGCACGGGTAAATTGTTCCAACTCTAATTTGTAATTATTGCAAGATCTGTTGTTAAAAAAAAAACAGGAAAAAACAGTTTTGGCTGTAAATTGTTTAATAGAGTCTATTTTAGACTTAAGAGAAAACGAGCTGGGCAGGGGATGGTAGCTCTTATATATTGTTGTGGTCTTTTCTGTTTTCTTGTCTTTTGCCTAGACTTACCATCAACATTTATATGAGGATAAGTTGAGGGGAAAGTCGAACTAAGTCAAAACACACTGTGTGCATATAGATTGCTGATATAGGCATAACAGCAATATTTTGGAATGGGTTACTGTATCAAGGTGAAACTTCTGGGGAATTATGAAGGGGATGTTCAACTACCCAGAACGCAACATGTACCTTCTACTATTGCTATTAATACTTCTGCTACTACTATGTCTATTACTACTAATACAATACTATTTTTGCTAGTCTTGTTCCTACTACTATTACTTGGCCATTATGACACTACTATTAAGGCTATGCATGTGAAGGTGAAAATTTGATGGAATATTGGGGGGGGGGTGATTTGAACTAAATTAAAACACACCATGTGCATGCGGGTTATCACAAAAGGATGAATCTTAAGAATGGATTTGGGTATTAATTTAGAACTTTTGGAGAATGCTGAAAGGGCAAGATCAACTGACTAAAAGGTAGTATGTGTATGCTACTACTACCACTACTACTGCTACTACTCCTGCTAAACTATTCCAACTTTAATTGCAATTGCAACTACTTATAAGGTTATGAGTTATTGAGGGTTAATGCACTCCCATTATTATTTCCCACTGTTGGTCCTAACTCAAGAACTAGAGGTCATCACTTGAAACTTGATAAGCAGCCTACCCTATCCAAAGCCTGCGCTCAATTATTTTCTTCAAGAATCATCAACACTTGGAATAAACTCTCTGAAAAAAACTGTTACTGCTGAATCTGTGGACACCTTCAAACAAAGACTGGAAGCTGAGCGGTCCTCCATAGAGTGTAAACTCAACTGGGAAGCCATGAATCAGCACAGTGCACCTGGTCACTAAAGAATCCTGAATTAAGCTCAAATGATCAATTCTCTAGCTCTACAAGGAGAAATACTTAGATTGCTCCAAGCTGCAATTTAAGGTAAAGTAAGGTAATTACGATGAAAAGGGCATCAAAAGAGGGTCAAAAGGGCACATCAGTAATGGGTAATCAAAAGTGATTGAAGTGCAACCAGCTCCCCTCTCCACACCCTCCATTTCTCAGAACACATCCTATCAAAATTTTGAAATTGCTATTTTGCTCCAGTAATCATATTTTTTGGGTTCAATAATTATGTTTTTTTTGGGATATCAACCCCCCCCCCCCCCAGAGTCCTCAGGGCAAGAGCTATAAGTTTTATTAGTTGCCCATTTTTAACATATGAAGTTTTTAAGGAAGAGGTGGTCCTATAAACTTCAGAGGGTGCTCATTTGATTGGAGGTCAAAGTTCTAGTACCCTTTTTAAGAGTCAAAAGTAATAAGAGGGCAACTAGCCCCCTCTCCCCCACGTCCCATTTTTGTAAATGCATCCGATAGAAGTTTTGGGACAGCTATTTTGTTCAAAATAGTCCAAAGATCATATAACAAGGCCTTCAGGGTTGACAAACCCCCTCCCCCCACCCAAAGCCTGGGGACAAGGGTTGGAAGTTATGCTATAGGAGCGTATAAGGTTTCTATGGAAAAGTTGGTAGTATAAACCTTAGTGGAGACGCATTTGATTGGAGATTGAAAGCTCTAGTTCCCTTTCAAGAGTCAAAAATGATAGGAGGGCAACTAGTCCCTCCCACCTGACGGTCTCTTTTCCCCAAACGTATGTGATTGAAAATTGTGAGATTGCCATTTTGTTCAAAACAGTCCAAATATCCTATAACAACACCTCTAGTGCTGACAAAACCCCCCAGAGCCCAGGGGCAAGGGTTGTAAGTAATGCCCCAGGGGCATATAAGGCTTTTAAGGAATGGGTGGTCGTCTAAACTTCTAAAGGAGCTCATTTGATTGGAAATCGTAAGCTCTAGTGTCATTTTTAAGAGTCAAAACTCATTAGAGGGCAACCATCCCGCCCCTTCCATGCACGTCATTTTCCAAATGCACCCAATCAAAAATTTTAGACAGCTATTTTGTTCATAACTATTGAAAGGTCCAGTAATTATGTTTTTGCGGATATTAGCCCCCCATCCCTCATAACCCTCAGATAAGGGCTGTAAGTTAGGCAAATCGTCCATTGTCTACATACAGTATACGATATTGAGAAAGGTGGGCATGTTAAACCTTTACTTTCCAAAAAGATGAATGGTATTCGGTGAGCCTTTCAGAGAATGTTGAGGAGAGTGTTGAATTTAATCAAAACACATTATGTGTATATGGGTTGTCAAATGTGTGTAATTCAGGAATGCCTGAGTATTTAACTTTGATTTTTCAGGAAATGATAAGGGAGATGATCAATTGAACGGCAAGGCAATATTTGTATGCTACTACCACTGCAACTTCTACTACTACTACTGCCACTAAAACTACTACTTCTGTAGTGAGTACTACCAAGACTGAGGATATTGAAGTGAATATGTTAGGAAACGTTGAGGGGAAGGTTGAACTAAATTTAATATACTAAATTCACACAGATTGCTGATACAGGCATATCAGTAATATTTTTGCAACGGTTTACTGTATCAAGATGAAACTTCTGGCCCATAATAAGGGGGATGTTCAATTGACCAAAATGCGACATGTACCTGCTACTACTGTTACTATTACCACTAATACAACACTATTTCTGCTACTACTGCTCCTACTACTACCATGATACTAGTTCTATTAAGGCTTCATGTATGAATTTGAAAATTTGACTGAGTATTGAGGGGAAATTTGAATTAAATCAAAGCACTCAAGGTGCTTACAGATTGTCAAAAAACTTTGAAGCTCATTTGAAGGAATCATGTAAGAGTCAAATTGGATATCATCAAAATCAGAATACTCATAAGATGTACCCCCACTACTTCTATGATACTAATGCTTTTAAGGCTAAGTGCCTGAAGGTGAAAGTTTGATAGAGTATTGAGGAGAAATCTGAAATAAATCGAAAGACACTATGTGTATTCAGATTGTCAAAAGGGTGCACAGCAATATCTGAAGAACGGCTTTCATTATTAAGTTAGACCTTTCAAGGTAAGTTGTGGCGGATTTTGAACTAGTCAGAAGACACTATGTGTAAACTATTAATACTACTACAACAATTACTGTAACTAATGACGCTAAAGGTTTTAATGTGATATTAGGTAACGTTTAGGGAGAGCTTTGATTAAACGAAAAAACTATATGCATGCAGTTTTTCGAAAGGAAAGATAGGCAATATCTTAGGCAGCGCCGTTCAATCATAGGTAGAAATATCATTGAAATTTTTTAAGATTTTAAAAGATCTTAAAAATTTTTGAAACTTTTGATTGGAAATTAAGAGGTCTAGTGTCAAAGCCCATCAATTTTCCAAACATATCCAGTCAAAATTTTGAGATAGGCATTTTGTTCAGCATAATGAATGGTCCTGTAACTATGCCTATTGGGATAGTGGGTATCAAAACCTCCACAGTTATGCAATTTGTCCATTATAAATTTTTGTTTTTAATATTTTTGACTAAGGAATGATATATCATTGTGATATTTTTGTTTTGGTGTTGTTTTCTAGTATTTTATTTGTCGTGCTCTTGTTTTGATTTTCTTGCTTTTTTATGTACTCCGAAATTTGAATTCGGCCCTTCAAGGCTTATGATCATGATTTTTCAAAATAAATATATTTATATTAACAAAAGGTTGCTTTAAAACTAAATCAAAAGATACTGAGTGTGTTCTGGTAGCCAATGAGATACCTCAGCAATATCCCAAGAACGACTTAGGCGTTTAAGTTGAAACATTCAGGGTTACTACTGTTCTTGCATCGGCTGTTACAATTTAACTTAATCAAAAGAGTGTAAGCTAGCCAGGTTGTCAAAGAGCATAGATATTTTAGGGAATGATATTAAGTTTTATTTTTCAGGTCAACTTGAGGAGTTATAAAATTAAATTAAACGATACTAATCGTGTCCAGATTTTCAAAATGGTATGTGTTGTTAAAAATTGTTGAAAAATTTTCCAGAATACAAATAGGAAGCCAAACTATGGATTCTTATAGAAAAAAAAAATGAAAAGATATGAAATATTATTTTCTTTTCCATGAAAAAGACTGTATCAATAAAAAACAACAGAAGTTGATTTTAAAACTTTTTCTGCAAAATTATGTAAATTCAAAGAAAAGTAAAGATCTGCATTAGACCAAAAATGAGCAGAAATAAAGTCAAATAATCTTTCAAGCGTAAAACTACCACAAATCACCATCGGTAAATAAATGAAACCCAAAACGAATAGAAATTAAAATAAATAACTGAGTCAAACTCGAAATGAGCATAAATCAACATGAGAAGGGGTGACAGCCCCCATGCCTTTTTAAGACCAGAACATAATTTGCACTTCTGGAAATAACTTTGTTTACGTTTTTTGGTAAGAAGCTGTTCAGAAACGTGACGTTGACAATGTAGCTATTGCATTCGTCAAGGTCATCAAAAACTTTTCGGGCGTTGAAATATTTGAGTCTTGGGCTGACAACTGCACAGCTCAGAATGAGAACTGGACCATTTTCACAGCTCTTACTTTACTTGTCAATGATCATAGCCACCTGGATCTTGAGGAAATTCGTCTGAAGTTTCATACCAAAGGCCCTACTGATATGGCTTGCCAATCCATTAATTTGCAATAAAAGCCTAAGCATGATGTACGAGGCAAATTTCAAGCCAAGGCTCCTCTTTTGAGAGAATCCAACAAAGGGTTCATTCCATAGTTTACTGCACGTTTTGTCTTGCCATCTGTTATGTCTTTTTTTTATGTCATTCAATTACTTCCTATGCAAATTAAGAATGATGAACCCTTGAAAATTTCAAATTTGTCTCTTAGAAGAAGAGTAAAGAGGGATTATTTTGAAAAGTAATTTACTGAGACCAAAGGTAACTCGAAAGAAACCTGGAAGATCATCGGGGAGATGATATTGAAGAAGAGCAGTGGCGAGCCTCTCTCAATAGGCTAGATGGGACTACACTCCATGATCCTCTAAAAGTGGCGGGACATTTTGCAGATTATTTCTCAAAAATTGGTCAGACAGTGCAACAGGAAAATAACCAGTCCTGAATCCTTCCGCGAGTATGAGTTTCAAGATGATACAGGAGAGAGATTAGTCTTTGAGTTTGAGAGATGTACCAGTGATGAACTACTTAAAATTGTTGGAAGCATTAGCTCCAATTCAGCGGGGATAGATGCAATGAACGTCCGAACTTTCAAGTCTGTTTTGGTTTACCTTCTTCCTTGTATTGTTCATATAATAAATGTGTCGCTAGAAACTGGGATCTTTCCTGAAGGTCTCTAGGCAGCAAAGGTTATTCCCCTTCACAAAGATGGCTCAAGATCTGATATCGGGAACTGGAGGCCAATCTTCATCCTTCCCCTTTTCTTGAAAATCCTTGAAAAAGTTGTTAATCGACGATTCTACCTTACACATCATGGTATCTTTAGTGATACTCAATTTAGCTTCCGCGAAGGTCACTCAACTACACATGCGATGCAACACCTATGTGATTTTGTGAATAAGTGTCTTGATAGTGCAAAAATATCTCTCACTGTTTTTATAGATTTTTAAAAGGCATTTGATACGGTTGATTTTAATATTTCATTAAACTGATTAAAGCTTTTAGGGGTTAAAGGGGCCTGTTTGAATTGGTTTGATTCTTTTTTAAAGGGGAGGTCAATAAAGGTTGTAATTGATAGTGTAACTTCTAGTCCATATGTTGTAAATAGTGTTGCTCTGCAGGGTTCTGTGCTAGTTCCGCTTTTATATTTGGTTTATTTAGATACTATGAGATTTTACCTTTGTGATTCGTGTCTTACATCTTTCGCAGATGACACTGCTATTTCTTTTCGTAATGTATCTGTGAATGAGTTAATAAATAAAGTAAATATGGTATTACATGATTTAAGTGTGTTTCGGTTTTTAAGTATGTTGGCGGCTAATATAAAAAAGACAAATTCTATGGTTTTTAGTCGAATTGGTAAGCCCATAGATCTCGGTGGGCGAATATTATTTTCTGGTAATTCTCTAGAACAGGTTAATTCTCTAGAACTAGGTTTTTACCTAAACTGCAATACTATCATGGAGTGGAAGTCCAACTGGATTTCAAATGAAACATCTGTAACAGGGGGTATGGAGCTCCCTCCTTTATAGTGTTAAGGCGGCTGAACACCAGCATTTGTTTAAATAAAAAGAGTAAAGAATTTTTTGTTAGGGGGCGAGGGGCCATGATTCAGAGATTGAATATATATGTTATCATTTATTTTCTTTTGTTATTATCTCATTTTTTTTCTTTCTTTTTTTATGAGAATGTTCATTAGTACGTGTTAAAAAGAAATTTAAAATCTATTTTGAAATTTAAGTTATTTTTTAAGTAAGCTGAAATAGCTTGTGGTAACCGCCCAGTGCCAGTGTATTTATGTCTTTCCATGGGCGGTTACCTATTGATCATGTTTAATTAGGTCGTTTTGAAATCAATCTAATCTAATTCATTCTATGGTTTGGACGCTCCTAAGAGCAGTTTTTGCAAGTCATTTCAGGCTCTGGTTGGCTCTTTCACGTTGAAAGAGGAAGGTATGCTTTCAAACAGAAATAATGCACAAGGCTTTCCATCCTTTTGTTTATTTTACATTAGGCTAATTTTTTTTTTGTCATATCAAGTAATAACTAGCGTGCAGATGATGGCGTTATATGCAGATGATGCTGAATAGAATTTTTGATTTTTTTTTTTTTAATATTTGAAGAATATAGATAAATGATTAGACTCACTAGAGAAGATTAAACAATGTTTATTTTCATGTAAAATCAGTAAATAGACAGCTGATTATTGCAAGATTCTTTGTCTAAAAATTGTAATATTTATGTAAATGCAAATAAACTGGAGCCATCTTAAAAAATTCTCCCATTTCAGGATTTTGATACAACCTCCCTTTTCAGGCATGTAGACTTTTTCTGCGAAAATTGTTTATTTTTATTTTTGTCTGACTTTGCTAATAGTAATGAGAATCAATAGATTTAAAACTAAAGAAAAAGTCTCTTTTTTTATCCTGACTAAACTTACTTAGTATTTTAACAAACTTATCATTCAAACCTCCATTTTTGATGATATTTACTGAATCTGTTTTACCTGCCAATCAATGGTCTGCGTAGCGCAGGTACCAAACAATTACAATTTATAATTATTGCAGTTATTGCAAGATCTGTTGCTAAAAAAGCAGGAAAGTACTATTTTGGTTGTGAATTATTCATTAGAGTTTTTTTTAGACTCATTGAAAATGAGCTGGGGAGGGGAGGAGAGGTATTACATATTTTGTAGTCTTTTCTCTTCTCTTTTCTTTTGCCTAAGCATACCATCAACATTTATAACAATTATTTCTGTTCTTCTGATCAACTTTAAATACTGTTATATTTTTTGAAATTTTTGGAATTTACAATAAAAGCCCAAGTACGGTGTATCAGGCAATTTTCCAGCCAAGGCTGCTCCTTTGAGGGGATGAACAAAGGATGTATTGCATGGTTTACTACACGTTCTGTCTGGCCATGTTAGCATCTCCTCTGCTAACTGGTTTTTTCAATAAAACAGGATTAACATAGTGTTAAACAACACCAAAAATGCTCAAATCAAATGTTTTTCAACACCTACAGAGAAACACCTACAAATGCATAAGTTGTTACGATAATGTTGTACAATTTCAGTATAAGTAAAATACGTAAACACAAACCTATCAAAATATGAGTATGCAACAGCTTAAAAGAAAAATTTCCCATGGCAAAGTTGAAACTTAGCTGGTCAGCCATTTAATTTTTTGTCAGTACTTTTATTTCTTCAAAAGTTTGGAATTTACAATAAAAGCCCAAGCAAGGTGTGCTAGGCAATTTTCAAGCTAAGGCTTCTCCTTTGAGAAAATAGAACAAAGGGTTCATTAAATAGCCTACTGCATGTTTTGTCTTGCCGTTTGTTCTGCAGTGCTTTTTTGTCCTTCAATTGCTTTATCTTTAGAAATCGGGGATCCTTTGCAAATTGAGAATGATGAGCCCATGAAAGTTTCAAATTTTTCTCATTCATTCTATGGTTTGGACACTCCTGAGAGCAGTTCTTGCAACTCATTTCAGGCTCTGGTTGGCTCTTTCGCATTAAAGGAAGAAGGTATGCTTGCAAACAGAAAGAATGCAAAAGTGTTTTCATCCCTTTTTTTATTTTATATTTTATGTTTTATCCAAGCAGTTTTATTAAATGAAGCATAAACTTGCATTTTGACGTACTTGGTCTCAGCCTTTGACGTGACCTTGACGTGATTTTTTTTTCATGGAATTTTTATTTTTGTAATGTGTGAAGAATATAGAGAAAATGCTTTGAGTCTCTAGGTGCTCCCAGAAGGCTTAACAGAATAATATAATTGATTAACGTCAAATCAGTAAATTAAGCGGCCTCGTGAAGAAATTATTGATAATTTCATTAAAAAAAATTAAAAAAAAACAAAACAAGAACGAAATGATCCTAGGTGCATATTGTTCACTAGAGTCTGTTCTAAGCTAAGAGAAAAGGAGGGGGTTTCACATATTTGTTTGAGCTTTTCATTTTGTTCTTCTCCTGAATCTTGTTTCAAAGCACAAAATTTCAGAATACATTACTGAGAGGCGAAGACAAAAAAAAAAAAAAAAAAAAAAAAACATTTAAAATTGGAAGCAGTGTATAGACATTTTGAGGTAAAGGGATCCTTAAAAATTTCATTTAAAAAACTTGTTTGCAAGGCTTTCTAATAGCTTCTCTAACGGTCTATGTTTTCTCCTGAGCTTATTACCCTTGATGCTATAACCTCTTCTCTTTTTTAAAGACTTGGGTCCCTTTTCGTTCCAAAGCAAAGGAAGACATGTTGTAACTTGTTTAAACCAGGATCATGCAACAATTTTTGAAATTTTTCCTTCTGAGGCTTATGATACTACGCTGATGAGTGGCTTATAATATTACGCTGTATATAACGCTGATGAGTGGATTTTCAACTCTATATTACTCTTGAATTAACGGTTTCTCTTCCCTGTTTAACCATTGAATTATTATTTGTCATTAAACCTATTTAATAACAAACATCTGGATGAAATTAAATCACGTAAGGCCCTGTTTTGACGTCAACTTTTTGTTTTGAAAAATTTGAAAAAAATGAAAATTCCCTTTATCTTTTAATTAACACGCGGCTGATGTTGTTGTATGCGGATAATTTTAATATTTACTGTAATAGTTATAGGATAGTACTTACTGTAAGTGTAAGCAAATTGAAGAGGCCAGAACCGCTCCTGCTTTCACCCGAAGGATAAACTATGCCAATTGACTATCCGAATGTGAACCCCCTCCATCCCCCAATAAAAATGCTGGAGCTACGCCCCTGACTGGAGATATTCAAATATTTCCCTGAAATAGCCATATCCTAAAAAAAACTATTTATTTCCCTTCGCTAAACTGTATGGTTTTCAAATCAGCATTTTGTTAAGAAAGCGACAAAATGAACATTAACAAGCTATTAATTTGAAATAAAAAATCGCTTCAACTGCTCTTTTTTTAAAAAGGGTCGTTTCTGACTTCCAAGTGTTCAGGTATCGTTCAGGGAGGAAAAGTATATCAAACAGTTCGTGGTAACGAACTGTATGTAAGGAGCGACCCGGCTCAATGGTAACCAAAACTCTAGAAAACGGGTTTTTGATACCAATAGATACATCAAAAGAATCAGATTTCAATGCTGATTTCAAATATATAACTTTCATCAAGTTTAGTGCTACCCATCAAAAGTTTCGCGCCTGAGAAAATTTAGCTGATTTAAAAAAAGGGGGAAAGACCCCCTAAAAGTTATAGAACCTTAATGAAAATCATACCATCATATTCAGCCTATCAGAGAACCCTACTGTAGAGGTTTCAAGCTCCTATCTACAAAAATGTGGAATTTTGCATTTTTTGCCAGAAGAAAGATCACGGATGCGTGTTTATTTGTTTTTTTGTTTTTTTTTGTTTTTTTTTTCCCAGGGTTGATCGTATCGACCCAGTGGTCCTAGAATATCGTGGAAGGGCTCACTGGAACGGAAATTAAAAGTTCTAGTGCCCTTTTTAAGTGACCAAAAAAAATGGAGGGCAACTAGACCCCCTCCCACGCTTATTTTTTCCCAAAGTCACCCGATCAAAATTTTGAGATAGCCATTTTGTTCAGCATGGTCAAAAATATGATAAATATGTCTTTTAGGATGACTTAATCCCCCAAAGTACCCAGGGGGAGGGCTAAAAGTTATGAACTTTACCCAATGTTAACATATAGTATTGGTTATTGGGAAGTATACAGAAGTTTTCAGGTGAGTTTTTTCTGGTAGTGGGGAGGGGGGTCGGGGGTTATGTTGGACGATCTGTCCATGAAGGAAGTTCTCATGGGGGAAGGGAAATTGCCATGAAGGGGGCGCCGGACTTGCCAGGATTATTTATTGGTTATTGGGAAGTATACACACATTTTCAGGAAGGATTTTTTTCTGGAGGTGGGGGGGGGGGCTAGAGGAGGGGGTTACTCTGGAGAATCTTTCCGTGGAGGATGTTTCTTTGGGGTAAGGGACATTTCTATGAAGGGGGCGCCGGATTTCAAAGCATTATTTGAAAAACGATCAGAAATTAAATAAAAAAAAACAAGTTTTTTCAACTGAAAGTAAGAAGCAACATTAGAACTTAAAACGAACAGAAATTATAACGTATGTGAGGGGGTTCTCCCCCAAGTCAATACCTCGCTCTTTACGCTACAGTTTTTTTTAGTGCTTTCAAAAGAGCTATCTATTCTAATTAAACGGCCTTTGTGATTCAGGGGTTTGTGAATCAAATTTTTTTTTAACTTTTAGCGTAAAGAGCGTGGTCTTGACTAAGGGGAGAACCCCCTCATATACGTAATAATATATACGTAATAAAAAAAACAATAAAAAAAAACAAGCGATACGGTTCAATAGTAATCGAAACTTTTAAAAACGGAATTTTGATGTCAATAAATGTATCAAAAGAATGTGTTTATAATGCTGATTCTAAATATATAAATTTTATTAAGTTTAGTATTACTCATCAAAGACTTCGAGCCTGAGAAAATTTACCCGATTTTTTAAAGAGGGGGAAACATCCCCTACAAGTGAAAGAATTTTAATGAAAATCACACCGTCAGATTCAGCGTATCAGAAAACCCTATTACATAGGTTTCAAGCTCATATCTGCAAAAATCTGCAACTTTGTATTTTTTGCCAGAAGAAAAATATACGAATATAGAAGTTAGTTACGTAAGTTAATTTGTAAATTACGTCATAACTAAATTTAGAGACCTCCATTTAGCAAAAGAAAAGTAAAATTTTTATGCAAATTTTTATTTACTTATTCAATGACGGTGAGCCAAAATAAAAGCTGCATTAACTAAAAAACGATCAGAAATTAAATAAAAAAAACAAGTTTTTTAAACTGAAAGTAAGGAGCGACATTAAAACTTAAAACGAACAGAAATTATTCCGTATATGAAAGGGGCTGTCCCCTCCTCAACGCCTTGCTCTTTACGCTAAAGTTTGACTTTCTCACAACTTTTTTTTTTAAACAATAAAAAACTTTAGCGTAAAGAGCGAGGCATTGAGGAGGGGACAGCTCCATTCATATACGGAATAAGTTCTGTTCGTTTTAAGTTTTAATGTCGCTCCTTACTTTCAGTTTAAAAAACTTGTTTTTTTTTATTTAATATAGAGAAAACGCCAATAGTGCTCCTTTGGCAGCACTGCAAACGAATAAAATTTTTATAACAAATTGCTAGATGCATATTGAGTACATTCCAAAGGTTTGTCCATTTATGTGTATGCAAAGTAGACTGCCCCAGGTTTCTTGTAAAGGTGCCACAGTTAGCATAGTATGAAATTAAAGTATGTTCGTGTATCGTAGAATTGTCAATGATATTAAATGTGAGGTCAGGTTGGAGTGGATTTAATGACCTTCTGTAAATGTACCATCCGTTTCTAAATCTATTACATTGAAATGTCCTTTATTATGTGATTATTTTGTGAATAACTGTGATTGTTTTTTCCGAAAAGTTCCTTTCAGGTTTTAGCCCAAATTGAAGTCACCCCTGTAAAGTATGTGGGGATAAGTCAAGTGGAGTGCATTATGGAGTCATAACCTGTGAATGTTGTTAAGGTTTTTTTTTTTAGAAGATCACTAGGAAGCGTTGTAAACTATGAATTCAAATAATTGTTTGATCGATTGAGTCAACTGAAAGTGACGCCAATATTGTCGACTAGAACAATGTTTGGCATTTACGATCATTTAGTATCATATTTTCTTATTTCCTAATAAGAAACTATTTCTTCATCCTTTCTTATTTCCATATTTTCTTAAATTTTGGCATACATGTAACAATAGCAAAATGTGCTTCATTAATATTTAGTCAAGTAGAATAAACAAGATTTTATTGGATAAAGAAATCACCATTGGTTTGCTGGTAAACCACACAAAGACGGAAAGAACTATTGGGAATATCTCCTGCTTATGACTTTTCCACAGGACCTTTTGTAAATTTTACGGCTAATGAGCACACTTTCTGAGACCATCTGCTGATACTTCTCAGGAAAGGCTTCCTGATCCCTTCCCCTTTTTCGCCTCCCACCAAAGGTTGCTCCTATGTATCTTACAAGTTTGAGCCCTAATGTTTTTTCAAGTAAAAAGAAAATTCTAGACCATCATTTTGGTTTTAGTGAGAATTGATATGGGTATTTGACGAAGGGGGGAGAAGATATAAGATGTCTTTTTTCTGTCTTATTTATAACCCATAAATATTAGAATATCACTTGTGATATTCTAACTCACCTTTCCATTTCAGTTGACTTGGGTTTCTACAATTATCGAATAAATGTCTTGCAATACCAAATGAATTTTACATGGTGTAAGACATGGAAGCCAGCACACCGCACCCTGCAATGAATTGAACAAGTGGCAATGTTCAATGTAACCTTTCTCTTGTGAAAGGTTTCCAACAAGTGACAACCATGGTTATCAATTTTTTGTCCAGGAATGTGTCCCCTGATCATCCAAAAAACGTATTCATCTTTAGATCTTAAAAACTAGGATTTAATTTTTGGTAAATATCTAGATTAACGAAACACAGTATTCAGAAAGCTAAAAACAAACTTACCTCTAGAATCCGAATATTTTATTGCACCTATTTATCGATAGTTCGTTGTACCTATTGATAATAGTATTTTGTTTGTACTCTTTACCTTTCTCACCTGGAATCTGATTGCTTGATATATTAATAATCACTATTCACTAATAAGTCAACTACCTGACATTTTTCTCTGATCTTCTAGGCTCTTTCCGTAATGATCGTTCTCAGAAGAACCGTGGTGAACTTGTTAAGGATTTGTCAAGCACAGGTGAAATTATTAGGCTGACCAGTGTGTCCAACATATCTAAACTACATGAAAAAATATATTTAAAACAAACTGTTGAGATAGAAAAGCTAACAAAACGCACTATTGAAGAAAACTGCTGTGGTAAATGGCGATGTAGTGCTTGTGGAAAGATTGAAAATTCTTTTTATTTCTTACAACTGCATATGTCTACAAACTGTGGAACAGGGTTGTCATTTTTCTGTGAAATTTGTCGTAAAGAAATAAACAATTACCCAGATTTTGCCATTCATTATATAGAACATGAAGCTAATAAAAAAAAGAAGTGCCCCATTTGTTTATGTCCGAATGTTAATGATATAAAGGAACATGTAATTCTGAAGAGACATCTTTCTGAGGATATTACTGGAGTTATACTTACTGCTAATAAATGCAAGAGAAGCAATGAAAAGGCAAAACCAGATTTTTTTTTCAATTCCTCCACCATTGATGGATACTGTCAAGGTATTTATATGTTAGTATTGTTGTGTTCACTGTAATTCCAAGTCAACCCTAATTTTTGAATAGCTTACACTTGCTTTAATATGCTAATAAATACACCGAGTATTGACTCTGCATATCTTGAAAGTATAATTGAACCTCGCGATGTTAATGAAAGCCTAATTACTTCAGTATGTTATTTTGATCTTCAAAGATAAAAACTGAGAATTCATAGAGAAATGAAATATTGCTAAATTGAACAATTAGGAATAAGAAAAATGATTAAAGAAACAAGAGTTAGTCTTGCATTTAATGTTTTTTTTTCCCGATATTAGATGAACATATGCACCTCTTTAAAGCGACCAAGTCGCCATGGCTACGAATAAGTGAAGATGAAAAGGTGCCGTTGGGTAACGAAAATATCGAACAAGTGGACAGCTTCTTTTACCTTGGAAGTATTATTAGTGATGACGGTGGGGGACCAGTGAAGATGTTAAAAGTAGAATAACCAAGGCTCAGTGTGTTTTACTACAGTTGAAAAAAGTTTGAAAGAATAAGAAAATAAGCCTGCAAACCAAGATTAGAGTATTGGAAGCTATAGTGATGACAGTGGTCAAATATTGTTCTGAAATTGCCTTCGGTTTGTTTTGGGTACCCGGCTGACTGACTGTAATTCAAACAGTAGGCTGTACAAAAAGCCTGGTTCAATCCCGCTTTCTAGGGCTATAATAAAAGAAAGGTTGAGATGGCTAGGGCAGGTTCTGTGCATGAAGGATGACAGATTGTCGAAGATTGTCCTTTTCAGCCAACTGTCTAGTGCTAAACAGAAAGCAGGTCTTCCGCGGTTGGGATGGGAAGATGTTGTAAAGAAAGATTACAGGGAAATGGGAACTTACTGGGAGGATGTAAAGAGGAAGGCTTTGAATATATTAGGATGGAAGAGGAGAGTGCGAAGCTGTGTTGGCCAGAGGCTGCTTGGTGCTGCGGTGAGATGTTAGTAGTAGTAGTAGTGCACTATAAACACCAATTTTCATCAAGATGATCGAAATGCCAGGAATTGCGACCTCTTAGATAATCAATAGATCTTCCATGGACTAAAATCCAAAACAGGAGGGTTTTTAACTCCTTTTTCTCATCTTGAAAAACTGCTCTTACATAGCCTATAGTATGACATGAATGCTGCACTGACTTCTTCATTTATTAATAAATTTTAATGTGGTAAAAGACATCAATGCTGAACTTATTACCATGGTTTTTGATCAGTCATCAGTAGATGACGACCTTTTTAAAGAATAAAAGGGATCTTGTCATTATATATTTTGCTTTTCTACCGTTTTTTGCCACAGAGCGTCAACATTTCCTGTAAGAGGTTCAAAAGATTACCAGTCAATTGGTCATGATCTGAAACCTTTGACGGAGGTTTTGACTCCTCCCCCCATCTTAAAAAGGGAAAAATATCGTTTTTGCATGGGCAAGCAGGCTCTCGTAAGATCGCAGTGAGATGTTTAATAAATCATTAAAAGCTATGCCTCTCTGTACGTGCCTTTTATAACTTCTCTAAATAACCTCATCGTAAAGTACCATAGGGTACCTTCTGGAGTGGAAAAGCTGGGAAATGTAACAAGGGTATCTTTATAACCTCCACTGTCAAAAATCCTTAATTGAAGGTATATAGTGCCTTTTTTGTATTCTTCCTTTTCCATTCCCCTTAGTAAGCGACAATTAAAAAGATTTTTTGAAAAAAAGGCTTAATAAAAAAAATGTAATTTACTTATTGTTATTTTTATGACAATAAATTGAATTTTTATTTGAAAATTCTCCAAAGATGCTGGTGACAACACACTCCTTGAACTTTTTAGCTATGTGACAAATTTACACATATCTTTTGGGAAAGTTTGAGAAGATTAGGAATTAAAACATAAATATTATTTGGTATATTAACAGATAACCATATTTGCTCTTGTAGTCTCGTTACCTAAATTAAACAAAGATTTTTTTTTAATCTACTGCATATATTTAAAAAAATTAAAACGAGCCAAAATTAGCTAAAAAAAAAATCCTAGGGAAATACTGGACAAACTTGAAACTTTAATCAGACAAAAACTATCGTTTCGCACTTTGCGCAAAATACTTCTACAAAACTAGCTTAACTAACATGAGCATTAGCTAAAATCGACAAAACTAGCTTAAATAAACAAATACTTTACTACAAACTGAGCTTGCTTAAAGTTTTCGAGAATTATAATTATATACAAAAAATTGCCATAGCATGGACAGTGAAAGACTGTTTTGAGAATTTTAAGTAAGTCTTTTATTTTCTGCAGGATAATTTTTGTTCATTTTAATTTTCAACTGTGTTCCTTGTTTGTGTAAGAAAAACAGTGTTGTCTTTTTGAATTGCTGGTAATAACAAGGCTTCAAATTCTTAATAAAACTCTATGGCATGAAGCAATAACCTTTTTTGATGGCCATACCCAGGGCTGTGTGTTTGAGGGGGGGGGGATACAAAACAAATTGCATTTTTATTACATTTTTACGAGTCAGACAAACATTTTGGGAGGGATCCAACCCCCTTACCCGTCCTCTGAATATGACCTTGGACATAGCTAAACTTTTATAAGGTGATGAAGCTAAATATGTGTCAAATTTTTGCTTTAGTTCTCTGTTATTTTATTGAAAAAGTTTTTAGTGACTTGGATTTTTGATTGGTTTCTATGTTTTAGTTCTTACATTGTAGTTCGCTTAAAACGGCTATTAGTCATAGGTTTTATTTTGATTATTGTCTTCAGAAAATGTTTTCATTTACTTCTTGTTGTTTTCATGACGGAAAAACAGCGTAGTTAGCATTGTTATTTAGTTTTGTTTGCTTAAAAGAAACGGTCCTAGCTAAATGTTACTTTAAAGTTGATTTATTATTATTATTATTATTATTATTATGAAGTGCCTGAATAATGTCCTAGCAAGCAAATATAATTCATGATATCTTCTAACTATAGACAATTTTAACCTTTTCTTGATCTCCTGACGTCACCACATAACTTTAAGCTCTTTTTTTTAGCTCATAAGTTGAATATTATTCCACATTCACAAAAAAATAAATAAATTAAACAACACTTTCGGGCTGGAGAAAACCTAGGAGGGATTGCTGTCGTGCGAAAGTCCAAGTAGGCTAACTACTTACCAATTAACTCAACTATTTACTTAAACCTCAGCTATTTAGTTGAAACTATTATAAATAAACCGAAAATAAATAAACTATAGCCTATATATATATATATATATATATATATATATATATATATATATATATATATATATATATATATATATATATATATATATATATATATATATATATATTATATATATATATATATATATATATATATATATATATATATATATATATATTATATATATATATATATATATATATATATATATATATATATATATATATATATATATATATATGAGAAAAATAGATAAATAAATAAATAACTGAATTAGAAATAATAATAGATAATTAAAAATATAAAAAAAAATAATAACAAATCCAGTCTCTATCACTTCAATGCTCAACTCATGATATCGACATAGATGAGGTAAAGCAGTGGACCGAACATTGACCCTTCTGGTACTCCACACGTCACTGGAAATACTGCTGAGCTTGCATCATTTAACACTGCTTTGAGGGATCTCTCTGTGAGATAACTTTCAAACCATTTTAAGCACTTTCTGTGGACACCTAACGACTCCATCCGGCTCATTTGAGTTTGAAATCAACTGTATCGAATGCTTTGCAAATATCTATAAATACAGACAAAGGTGTTTCACCTCTGTCCGTACCACTGTTAATTGATTCCATAAATTGTTGCAATGCAATCGTCTTCGGGTGCCCTTTGTGAAGTCTGAATTGGGTCTCAATCAGAAAACCATTAGTGCGTAGGAAACTATATAGACGTTTATGAACATTTTTTTCTAAAAATTTCGAAAATACCGTAATAGAAGTATCGAAATCGGTCTCTTTCTCAATTTTCTTTTTAGGGCCACCTTTATGAAGTGGTATCACTTAAATCTCGGAATAAGGCAGCTGGAATCAAAACCAATCCGCACGGCTCATTTAGCCAATCCACAAGTTTGATTGTAGCTATTTCGGTTGATAGTCTTTTCCTGAAACCAAATTGAGTGTTTACAAGAATTTTAATTTTTTTTAACGTACATTTAGCCTAGATCCAGCTAGATCTAGGCTTTCAATTTGGGAGGTTCAAGGAGGAGTCATTGACAGTCTTATGACCACAGGGTACTAGATGTTGCAACGTTCTTACGTATTTACAGTGGTTTAAAAAATTCAATCATCCCACAAATCATGACCAAAAATATGCATAAATATAACAAATGTAACATTTGGAATATTATAACACTTTTCAAAGCTCTGAAGAAAAGCAAAAAAGACTAAATACCCCTAACTACACTTGAAAAATATTAAAAAAAGACTCTTTGAAGATTTCCATGGATATGACATAGCAGAAGCTTTGAGCCTGGGTAGGGATCAAAGAGGAGTCTGAGTATTTTGACCACAGCTGACTTATTGTTGCGACTTTATTAAATTTGGTAATTTTTGTGAGCATTTGGAAATCAAAGCTAAAACTCAATAACTGATACCGAGTCTCCTAACATTTTGCTTGGATTAAAAGTGACGAACTAGGAAGAAAATCTCAACATCTTCCTGGAGCTACTTCAGTCTGCATATTGTTTCATTTAATTACATTTAAAACGGATGATCTTTTCATTTTTTACCTAAGAAAATAGCTGTCACTTCATTTTTCTTCATACCGAATAAACCATTAAGTGTTTTTTGTTTCATTGTAATTGAAGTGTTCTCATGTGAAGTGTTCATCATATATTTTTCAATTTGATAAATTTACTCCTTTTAGATGCAGTTTATAATTTAGCTGATATTAGGTATTTATGAGTTTATAATTTGGAATGAATCCCCAAAAGAAAAAATGAATAATATCCAAAAGAGCCGCCAAAAGCAATAAAAAAAGCAACAGTTTAGCCTTAGCACACATAAAAGATATATTCTATAAAGAAGCCAAAAAAAATTTAAGATGTTTTTTTTTTTTAATTGTTATTAAAAACCAGTATTTAATACAAGGAAGGCTTTTTAGGAATCCAAAAGAGAGAGAAAAAAAAATCAGTATCAGAGTCGCCTATTTCAACTGTTTTAAAGGTGACAAAACAGATATTGGCAAATTGTATTATGAAAAAATTTTGCTTCTAAGTTCAAACCTATATTCAAAGTTTTTACCCACATAACTGACGAATTTTGTGATACGGTATTTGAAGTTTTGTATGCAGTAATGCTCAATGAAAAAAAAAAACAACTAATTTTGATCATTATTTATGTTAAGAATACATAGCTAATAGATGCTTCAACTATTATGCAAGGGTTCTGAAACGCCACAGCCATTTCGTTTCTACCAGATTTCTTCCTCTCTTGATGAATAACGAAGAAGACCAGTTTCCAGCCAGTGACTTGTGAAGTTTTGAATTCACGAATAGACTCGAATCTGTTGTAAATTTAAGCTGATTTGAGAAAGACTGATGAAAATATCAATGTTTGCGGTCAGCATTGATCGCGCCGCCGACATCTTACCGGCGGCAAAGAGAGTGAGAGAGACAAAAACATACATGAATATATAGATTCAGCCATACAAACCAACAAAGACAGGCACTGGGACACGCAAACACCCGCCCAGACACATAGGCAAAGGGAGCTAGAGAGACAAGGCCCCACCGCCGCCGGTCTTCCCTCATCGGCGCGGCGCGGGATCTAAACTCAATAGCATCTGTCCTTGAGTATTCTTGAGTTCTTAAGTAACTCTTAACTAAGTTTTATCAGTTCTGTTTTTACCTCGATGTTGAAGATCTGTCACCCTAGTTTTTGTTGTTTTCCTCTTTTAATAAATAATAAAAAGCAGATCATAACAGATAGACATCGACTTAGGCTGACCTCTTTATTAGCTGTTTGTTTTGCATGTGTCCAAATGGAAGAATGAAAACCTAGGTGTCTTGGTTGAATAATTTTAAGTAAGCACCATGTATTTTATGATTTCAGTCACCACAGCTGATATACTCACATGTGTCGAAGCTCAGAATATAGACGTTTTTTCTGCACCTGCCGCTGTGGATACTATAAAAATTTCTCCTGTTTCAATCAACTAATTCTGGGCAATCAAAAGCAAGAGGACCAAGGAAAGGCTGATCTCAGACTACGTAAACCATACCGAATAAACAATATCAGTGACGAAGGTAAGACGTTCATTTTGAAACGAATGAGCTGTTAGGAGAGATAGAGATCTCATGTCCCGTAGAGTCTGCTCCAAATGACTCTTATCTCAAGATCATTTGAACTAGACCCCAAGTAATGAAATTGTTTGGGCTTTTTAACCCCTACCATCTGACCCTTCTCTCTAATTTTTCTGATTTCACCCCCTAGAATTTTGGCTTTGTTTGCCCATGTTATTTGGATCTTCTTAATTTGGCAGTTTCCGAAAGTAATACAAAGAAAAAAAAAGTATTTGTGATTCACTAGTTTTATAATATCGGGAAAAATGATTCTTCCTGGAACCAACTGTGATTTTTTCACGTCACAATATTACGTGACAGTGATGTCCAAACACTTGCCTGGCCTAACTTCACTGACAATCTCATAAATATAAGAATCAATAATGCTAAATCTCAAATAACTTTTTTCTTAAGCTAAATTGTTTGTTACGTTACTCAGTACCATGTACCCTTACCATGTCAACCCAACCCCAATATAGGTTATTCGAGCCAGTTTAAATGGCTTCGTTACTAAAATGAAGATCAAAACAGGCATTGTTACACCATTCACCATTTTATGCAGTTAGCTTTAATGAAAAAAAACCTTCTCTCATCGATAAGAAGATATTATTCTTAAAATAATATCTAATGATATAAAAAGTTTCTGTTTTATGGACGGTGCAATATGTGGTAAACTATATTGAGCAAATTCTTATATATTAAATGGGATGAGGATTTATTAACTTACATAAAAATTACATTTTACTACTCTCCAAAAAGCAACACTTGATCGGGGGAAAGTAGAGCAAACAAAAAACTGAAAGTTGGAAAAAAAAAAAAAAATAGAACCCAACATTCTCGGAAAGCTTCAACTTAACACCCTTAACTGTTCCTCAGATATTACATATATGCCATTTTGACAACCAACCATGCCATATTTGCTACTAGTAATACTACAAAAACCCAAGCAAACCGATTTTTATCCACATTAGCCTTTCCCTTGGCCTCTAAGCAAAACCATGCATCCACTCTGTTATGTTTATATTTAAATTATAACGCCAATCCATAAGACGACCTCCATGTACATAGCAAGGGAATAAAAATTACTCCCCTTGAAAATACAGCCCAAAATGAGGCCAATTTTTTACAGATTCAAAATTTATGTTTCCAAGTTCATCGGCCAGAGGACCTGGAAAGAAATAGTTTGGGGGTACGTACGGTAGCCCGAAAAATGAACCAAAATTTTATATTTACAATGGCTTGAAGCTGTCACCTTTAAGATTTTGGACTAAGTGGAACCTAGTGCACAGAAAAATTAGATTTGAGACATGCCACTACTACTACCATAATCAACTCGTTGTAGCACCAAGCCATCGTAGACCAATCTCTTAATGTACGCTCCTTGCCAATGCAATCTATTCAGAGCCTTCGTCCTTACAACCTTCTAAGAAGTTCCGATGTCCTTGAAATCCTTCATTACGATCTGCTTTCATCCCATTCAATGACGATCTGCTCTTGGTTTAGCCCTAGATGATTGGCCAAGAATGACGATCTCTGGCAATCTGTCATCCTTTATTAGCAGAACGTGTCCTACCCCTCCCCCCCCCCCCAAAAAAAAGCTAAAAAAAATCCTTAGACAATTCTTCTAGAAAACGTATAACAAATCCTCTTCCATCTTTCCCAGCACTCACGTTTCAGAACCATACTTCACCACTGTCATCACTATACCTTCCAGTATTCTAATCTTTGTTTGCAGGATCATCTTCCTATTCTTCCAAACCTCATTCAACAGTGAAAAAAGATGGGTTCTTGGCTGTTCCACTT
>CM051258.1:21111673-21116673 GCA_027921565.1 Artemia sinica
TATATATATATAGATATATATATATATATATATATATATGTATATATATATATATATATATCACTTCAGAATTATAAACCTCCCACCCTGCCATTTTTGTCTACATCAAAAGTTAACAACATGGGCAAAAAATTTTCCAAATTGGTCAATATTTAGGGTATGCTCAATTCAAGTGAAGTTTAGCATACAATCGCTATACTTCTGCTTGGACAATGTTTAACGTAATTTCGGATGCACTTAGGAAATTCATTCAGCAAACAAAATTTAATGAGGACATATTAGATATAATCAATACTAAACTCATCCAATCATTAGTTTGTTAAAACAATCATAATGACTGGTTAAAATATGTCACTGGCATAGCAAATATCAAACGTATCTTTCGGTAATTGATAAAAAATTACACACTACAAAGTCATGCTGGGCCTGGGCTATCAGAGGTTGTGGCTAGCCCTTGAAGGATTGTTGACTTGTTAGAATCAGGAAAACGTTTGCGATGCTCTTTAACTACTTGCAGAGCAAATTGCATCTGGTCTTCATTTTTTGTTAGCAGCAAATTGTAGTCCTGCATGAGGGCAACTCCACGTTCGGCTGTGTCATTCACTACTCGTAGTTCTCTGACGATTGCTTCAGCCTTCACATAGGATTCATTATCCACCCAGGTCTCAGGATCTGTAGACAAGAAACTATCTGGAATGGAATGGATATGGAAGAAGTTCCTTGTATTGTGTGTAACAAAGTCCTGTAGATTCTTGTTGGTGACTGTAGTTTTGTCCACAGTGATGCGCTTCGGTGGGCCCTCCGTTCCTTCATGGCAGAGTGCTTCGACCATTGCTCTTTTTTCAGTTGCATCAACACCCCTGTCGAAAAATGCCAATCCTATCAGTTCTTCGCTAAGATACCACAGCTGCCCACACAGTTTCTTCAGTGCACCAGTTGCTGCTGGCGATCCACAAGTGAGGAGACTCTTCAGAAGCATTAAATCATTGGCTGGTGCTGCTGTTGGCAAAGGAGAAAGGAACCACGATTTAACATAACTTCCTACACCAAAAGCACAGAAGTTGCCCAGACCAGTGATTTCACGATCTGTCAGCTTGAAGCCAGAATCTCTGAACATGTATATTTTCAATGCATAAATCAGTCGTGCCATGAAACGAGCACGATGAAGGGCTCCTGGTTTCCTGAACATCACACCACGAGCCGGAAGGCCACCAATGAACAGCAGGGAAAGCTTGAGGAGCTCACGGTAATCTTCACGTTGGTGACAAATACCCAGCTGATCAGTCAGAAAGGTCTTCATATCATCCAGGGCATCAACCAGAGCTGCAGGAATGACCGGAACCTCAACACCAGGCTTGTAATCAGCATATACAATGTTTGGCCAAAAGGCTTTGAACCATTTGAACAGCTGGATGTCTGGGCCACTTGAAGGTCCCATTGTGATGCTGAATGCCTCTTCCAGCATTAATTCATGGATGTGGTATCTGCATGCAAGATGCAGAACACTTCTACCAAGATGCTGTTCAAACAGAGTACAGGCACCGTTCATTCGGCCGGTGTTGCTTGATGTTGTATCAAAGCTGAGAGCCTTGATGTTGTCTACAATGCCCCAGTCAGACACTGTGTCCATCATTGCATCTGCCATGGCTTTACCAGTACCTGAAGCCAGCTTTGGGATACAAAGCAGTTGTTCTGTTCCAGATCCAGAAACAGTTATCGGCAGTCGTTCAACTTTTTCATCTCCAGTGAGGTCTTCCATAAGCTTTCCATCCCAGTGAAGAACCATTGGCTTCTGGGGATTGAAATCAGACTTCAACTGAGATGAAAGTATGACACGATGCTTCTGACGGTAACGTCTTATAGATGATCTGTTGATACTGAAATCCGGAACGTTGTGACCTGTCGCTTGAATTATTGGGGCAATGATCTGAACTGCTTGCCTGTCACTTGTCTTTGTGCGGTCTAGGGATGACAGGAGCGCAGGAGTTAAAATGTTACTTCTTCCACGTTTTCGTTTTGGTGTACATGGTTGTTCGGTGGCTTCACTGCCGATTCTTTGTAATACTTCCATGTCTGCATCATCATTACTAGAAGACGAATCAGAAGACTCCAACAACACAGTTCGATCCAGATTTGCTATGTCAAGTTGCTGTTTCGTCTTCAAGTGAAACTGGCTTTTTTGTTTATTTTCCTGTACTTTCTCCTTTTTTGTAAGTGACATGTCAACCCCTGCCATAACCCCTCGCCTTCCTTTTTCCCGCTGGGCCAACAAGAATTGCTTGTCTTCCTCAATTTTGATGAGCTATAATAGCAAATTAATAACAAGTCAATTTCAAATATGAATTTATTATATCTGACAAATGACAAAATTTCAGTTATAACAACAAACATTAAATGTAAATTGATATATTCAGTAATTCACCTGATATTGTCTTATCAGCTTGGTATCCTATGTATTTATAATCAATCTTTATCTGAGAAAATAAAAACTAAACAATACTAAAGATGTCTGCTGCAAGAATATTTAATCAAATGTAATAATAAACCATTGATTGATTCAGTAAGTAAATGTTGAAGTTAATTTTAAATAGTGACATAAACTTCTGTAGTTTTACACGAATATATCTGCTAGATTTGCAAGAAAATGCACAGACACCTAATTGATTATTAATATATTACCCTGAATCCCTTCAGTTATCTATTTATATAACACATAACACCTGTTTTGTGTTAGAATTCACAATAAATACACAATTAACTAATAAATATATGCCCTGAACCAATGATTTTCTTTATATACACCCGATTTCTATAACATTCGAGTATAATCAAAATTCGGGTGCCTTGAGCATACCCCGAACATATATATATATATATATATATATATATATATATATATATATATATATATATATATATATATATATTATATATATATATATATATATATATATATATATATATATATATATATATATATATATATATATATATATATATATATTATATATATATATATATATATATATATATATATATATATATATATAAATATATATATATATATATATAAATATATATATATATATATATATATATATATATATATATATATATATATATATATATATATATATATATATATATTTATATATATATATATATATATTTTTATATATATATATATATATATTTATATATATATATATATATATATATATAAAATATATATATAAAAATATATAAGGCACATCGTTAGTCGAATAAAAAGAACCAAATTTCCGGAAAAATGGGCATCGCAACCAACGTCTGACGAATCGGCAGAAAAAGACGCGGAAAACAAACCTCATCGGTCTAGGCTGGCTGAATTAAAACCTTTTAAATTCAAGCAAGATTATTTTGAAAATAATAGCGACGAAGAAAGTTTCAAATAATTCATAGCTATGAAAAATTAGGTAATTCCAAAAAGAAAATTCCTAATACCAGCGAGAATAAAAACCCCAAAAAGTTCATCATCAGAAAGTTCAGAAGAATTAGACTATACGCTATCCCCAAAAACCCAATTTTTTCCTGATAGGATTTTTGAGCTGGTCCCCCAAAAGATTACCGGATGATATGGTATATGAAGCAAGGGCAGGTGATACTCCCAAATTGCAGAGGACCACCCCTGAAAGCCCTAATGATGAATCTTCAGAGACCAATTCTACTGAGTCAGATGACGTATCAGTTCCGGAAGAACCTCAGACACACAAAAACGAAAACTAGCTTCGGCTGCGGCCCAACCGAAAGAGGCTAAATTAAAAGGTCGAAAATTCCTATTGAAGCAATACAAGAAGTTTGACCTAATCTCAATGGGAAAGTCCAAAAAGAATAAAACGCAAGAAGGCGAAGAGGAAGTTATCACAAAATCTGGTAGATTTGGTATCACATCTGGTATCTGGTATCACAAAATCTGGTAGATTATCACAAAGTTATCACAAAATCTGGTAGACTCTTACATTTCAACGGTAAAAATCCAGAATGAACTTTGAAACATCAAGAGAATGTAACAATGACAAGGTAAACCACGACAAACAGTTCTGAAATATTCCAACTCTTACATTTCAACGGCAGAAATCCAAAATGAACTTTGAAACATCAAGATAATGTAACAGTGACAAGGTAAACCACGACAAAAAAAACCGGATAAGTGGATCCGGTTAAGTGGATCCACTTATCCGGTTAAAAAACCGGATAAGTGGAAACACGTCTAGAGACCAAGTACTTAAAAACTCATAAAATAATATTGATACAAATTTGAGTAGGATAAACATGCCAAAAATCCTTAAAACAAAAGGTGTTTGGATACGAAGCTTGAATGACGACGCCAAAATGCTTTGAACTGCTTTGAACAATCGGTTAAAATTGCTTTGAACATTACTGAAATATTCCAACTCTTACATTTTAACGAAAAAAAAAAATCCAAAATGATCTTTGAAACATCTTCAGAATGTAACTGCGACAAGGTAACCGTATCCCACTTAACCGGTAAACCATGACAAAACACTACTGAAATATTCCAACTCATACATTTCAAGGAAAAAAAAATCTTAACTGAACTTTGAAACATCAAGAGAATGTAACAGTGACAAGGTAAACCACAACAAAACATTACTGAAATATTCCAACTCTTACATTTTAACGAAAAAAAAAATCCAAAATGATCTTTGAAACATCTTCAGAATGTAACTGTGACAAGGTAAACCACGACAAAACACTACTGAAATATTTCAACTCTTACATTTCAACGAAAAAAATCCAAAATGAACTTTGAAACATCTTCAGAATGTAACAGTGACAAGGTAAACCACGACAAAACACTACTGAAAGGTTCCAACTCTTATATTTAAATGAAAAAAAAAATCCAAAATGAACTTTCAAACATAAAGAGAGTTTAACAGTGACAAGGTAAACCATGACAGAACACTACTGAAATATTCCAACTCATACATTGCAAGGGA